>ML782560.1:316939-329188 GCA_009831015.1 Picea engelmannii | reverse complement strand
GAGAGATGGGGGGGAGATAGAGAGGGAGTGGGTGTGAGAGTTTGAGGCATGGAAAGACAAGGTCTAGGTCTTGTTCTTTCCATGCCTTGTGATGTCTAGGTCTTTCCATGCCTTGTGATGTCTAGGTCTTACCATGTATATGAGTGTGAGAGGGAGAGATAGGAGGGGATATACAGAGAGAGAGTGAGAGGAAGGGGGGGATAGAGAGGGAAGGGAGGTAGAGAGAGGTAAAGAGAGAAAGGAGGAGAGTGGGGCAGAGAGAGGGAGAAGGATTCAAAGTGTGGAGGAGAGAGAGGAGTAGATGTAGGATACAGGGTCAGAGGGAGGGGGGAATGGAAAATAAGAAATAGGATATAGGAGCGTATGCATGTTCCTGGAACCCATGCACGTTCCTGGAGCATGTGCGTATTCCTGGAGCATGTGTGTATTCCTAGAGAGCGTACACACTCTTAGGAACATGTGCGCATTCTTTTGAATTCAAATTTTTTTGGGCGGGATTGACAACTTTAGCAAATGTGGATGATAAACTTGGTTGCCTCGGATTAGGTTTGGGATGACAAACCTAGTGGTTCGGTCTACAAATCGATAAAAACCTCCATTTTTGTGAATGTCTCTTTATATCTCTATTTTTGACATTATTTTTCTATAGGCTATAAAATGATGTTGTTGACGAAACTACAAACATAGATAGAGTCGACTATGCATATTCCAAATATATGTTTTTTTTTTTAAATTAATATTGTTTACTATACAAACATAGATAGAGTCAGCTATGCATATTCCAAATATATAGTTTTTTTTTTTTTTTTTAATTAATAGTGTTTACTATTTCTAATATATTTTTGTCTTTGCATATATCAAAATCCTAGAATTTATACCTCTTTTATTTTTGCTATAATTTTTTTGGACTTAACCATTTCTAAAATGAGTTATATGTTGCACTAGAATAGACCGATATCTATCTAAAAAAAGGAAATTATTTTGATCATGTGAAGACCCTCTGAACAAAATGCCTTGTAATTTCAATGATATATTGTCTTTCATAATTAAAAAATTAAATAGAAAAATAATATTATGAAATTAAAAAAAAAACACCACACTAGAACAATGGATTATCTACAATTATAATAGTTTTTGGAATGAAATTTCATCATTAAGGTACTCAACACATGCATGAATGGGGACATACACCTTATATTTTGTTGGAAAAATAGCATACTACTGTTAGAAAAAATTAAATTTCACATAGTTATTCACAATATCTATGAATAAAAGTTGTATATTCAGAAAACTAATTCAATTTTCTACTTTTCATCTTTTTACACCATATTCAAATTCATTGTAAAAGTACCTTAAATAATCCCTCCAAGTTAACATATTATTATTTTTCCATGTTTGCATTGCCACTAATTAGTAATGAGAGACCATCATTAGCTTGCACTCACCCTAATGTATAAAAATTTTAAAGACGTTTTACTTTTTGGATTTTTTCAACAATTATTATTAGAATTTAACTATAGAATTATTGGTGAAATCACAATTTTCCTTTGCTTAAATTGCATTTTTGAATATATAAATGGATTCAACAACTTGTATTCAACACCTAAAAAACCTTGAGACATACAAATTGTACATACTCAACAACTTAAATTTACAATTCCAACCATTTTTAACCAAATTTAAAAAAAAAAATGATTGGAAAAAATACCAAAACAATCTATAATATAAAACACTCATACTATGCATTCACACAATATATTCGGTTAAGTATGAGTGTACCAAGTGTCCATGATTTGTCTACACAAATTTAAAACACAGTTTTCACTTGCAATTGTCATTATCCATCCCCTTTCCCCATCGTCTACATCGAATCTTCCCTCTCTGTAAATAGCCACATTGTTGTATAAATGATATTCATCTTTAAATAATTTTGAGTCGTGTGTCCACACATACATATGTAGCACTAATCCAGGTCCTTCGTCGCCACAGTCGGTTTCAACACCTTAGATTGGGCACCATTGTTGCATGCTTCAAATCTTATCTTCAAGTTATTACACTTTGTGGACAAGCCTTTGTCAAACTCCTGCACAAATTTCACCATACATTTAAGTTTATTTTCATAATTTAATTTTAAATGTATTAATATATCTATTTTATCTTCAAATAACATTCAACAACATTAAAAAAATAAAAAAGCTAAATTATTATATTTAAAAAATAAAAATTCAAATGAAGTTATTTTCTTAATATTTTAATATATTTTATTATTATATATCATGATTACTATTATTGTGCCAAAAGGCGTTCTACAGTATGGGAGAGATGTCCATGTAACATAACACATTAAAATAATAGTAAAAAATCCATAAAATAATAAATTAATAATTAAAAAATAAAAAAAACATTAAAATATACATGAATAAAAAAACACATATAAACAACAAGTCGTCTCAATTAATATTTGTTATAAAACCAACATAGATCCATCTTAACCCTGGATCTATCAAGCACCAAGAGGGATCAAATATCTAAAGGTGCATCCCTCTTGACGCTTGATAGATCCCTGGTTAAGATGGATCTATGTTGGTTATTATTAATGAATTTATTTGAAGTTTTAATTTTAAGGATCCCCTCCAACTCAGGGATTTGACTAGTAAAGTTTATAGAAATATACATATTCTATCCCCTCTAGATTTGAACTTATGATCTCTTAGAAAGAAACACATGTTCTTAACTATTAAGCCCAACATACTTAATATAATTTATAATTTAATTCATTACCATTACATCCTCTTACATACTTTGGCCTAGGGATCCTCGTCTATCTCGTCGACTGCATACACAAACATGTTTCTACATCACAACGAAAATGCATGTATGGTGTTTTACCAAGAAATCTTCGACAAAATTAATAGGTACCACACTGGAAGGAAATCTTCGTAAACATGTTTGTTCGTGACAAAGAAAATGTATGAATAGATTTTGTAGAAATACATATTCGATAAATTTAATAGGTACTCATAGCACTTGAAATTAACTTTTGTGAAACGCTGAAAAAAATTATTTGTTATAACTGACACAATGCTTGTCGTGTCATCATCCAATTCCAACACCTCACCACCATAATCTCTTCCAATGATGTCCAATTTTGAACATTAAGGGTTCGGATTTCATCACATTCATTTATGTTGAGAAATTTAAGGTACACAATTTTTGAAAGTTCCAGATCCAACAAGCTTCCACAACTATCCAGATTCAGTTTTACAAGGGTCGATCTGAAGACTTGAACCACACACAACTCAAGGTTATATCAAAGATCAACAACTTCGGGACTAGGGAAAACACCACGAGGAATGATTATCTTGTATATGGATGTTTGATGCAAAGTCAAATCTGTTAAAGCATACATGACATTGTTATTTGAAGCAACTTTTTGTATTGGACAACTGTATATAGTCAAAAGTTTCAGATGTTTTAGTTCTGCAATTCATGTTGGTAAGATGGGCACTTTGGAGCCTTATATTTCTAACCTTTATAAACATGTTATTTGTTCAATAGGTGTGATGATATGCTTTAAATTGAAGCATTCGACCAGAATAAACTCTTTTAAGTGCACAAAATCGACCACTGAACATGGTAACTCTGTCAATCTTATGCTCCCTATTCTTAGTTGTTCTAACTCATATAGTGGTTTTAAGTTTGAGGGAAATTAAACTAGAGTGTAGTAAATTCAAGTATCTTAAATGCCTCTGGGGGCGATTCTCCGTGGAAAGTGTACCAATTGAGCACATCGTTTGAGGTCGAGATGCTCGAGTGTGGAGATTTCTCTTAAAATATCCATCGGGATGGATAGATTAAGGTTGTCTCGCAATGGAAAATGATGAAGTTGCAATAATTGAGAGAAGGAATTTGGCAATGTGGTAAGATTAGTAGAGCCAGATAAATCTAAATGTCTGAGGTTTTAAAGTTTCAAGCAATCAAATGGGAGTGATTGTGTAACTATGAAATTTTGCAACACTATCTTATTCAAGTTTTTCATCAAACTCCCTATCGATTGAAGAAGATGGGAAAAATATGGCATGAAGTCTTGCAGGGTGATAGAGGTATTTCCATCAAATGATTTCTTGGAGTGTTGAAGATCAACTGGCTATGCGTTGCACAAAGTAATTGGAGATGCACCCTCCTCCCTCACATCAATGTTCAACTCCCACAACTGTGAAGGTATCTATAATGAACATAATTAACTAATTAATCTTCGGGAGCTGAGTGTTTGAATTTGAGCATCACAGATGCACATAATCTGTGAACCATGAAAAATTGACTACATGATCTAACGTTAGCGTGGGACAAAATACTTCTAGAAATTTAGAGTTACTTACCTCATCAATAGAATCAAAGAAATCTTCGAGGAGATCGTCTTTAGGACTATGAAGTTCTAAAACTCTTAAATTTCTCACTGAAATGGTACGAGGAAGGGACGTGAGGCATGGATTATGCCAACAAAGCTATACCAAATATCCAGAGATGCCCAAACCAAGAAACCACTAGGATTCTATGGGATGTTCAACAACTAGAAGACGTACACCCATAATGTTCATGTAATTAGAGAGTTGAGGTGGACTTTGATCTTTACAGATGAAAATGCCTCATATCCGATAGGTGATTGATCCTCCACTATGGCAAACACATTTAAAAACAAAATAAGCCTATGGTATGCATACCTAAGGAAAACATGCCCGTCATCATGCTATGCATACTAAATCTAAGGCAACATGCCCATCTAGGCGAGCAAGTTAGCTACCAAAACTTCTTTACTAATAAAATATTTTTTCCAAAACATTATTTATATTTCAAACTATCAAACCCTAACCCTAAAGGTTGATCACAGTAATGGATTGTTTAACTATATAGCATTGCAATAACCGATTGTCTAACTAAATTCGAAGAATAATATAAAATTGAGGTATCCCATCAGTTCGACCAGTAATATCCACTTTGAATTGTTTTCAAATACTTCAAATCCAATGATATATACGCCATCTACAACAATATTAAGTATTACATAGCAAGGTGGATATTGATCCTTATCAGTTGGCGGGGCTTTTTGTTTTAATATTAGAAATGATGAAAAATAAATACACGATAGTAATTCCTTTAACAATATTTTAGATAAGAAGTATGCATGCAAATGTCAAGAGTTTGATGACATGTAAACTTTGAAGTGTGTGTATGAGTAATTTTTTATAATATATATATAATGAAATTGAAAAATTGAAGTTTCTATAATTATATTATAGCAAAAGAAAAAATCACTTGTAATTTGTTAATCAAATTATGATAAGTAATTAGCAAAATTCACTTATGATATTTGTTAATCAAATTATAATAGCACTTGTGATTTGTTAATCAAATTATAATGGATGGTTATAATTAAATTGTTAACACATATTACTCTCTTATACTTTTTTATTAGAATTTTCCTGATAAAAATGTACAAGTGTACAATTTCCTATGCTATTTCCACTAATATTATTCTATTCGAGTTTGCGTGATAAAAATGTATTAGTTTTCAATTTGCTATGCTATTTCCAATGATGTTGTTGTTCTATTGGGTTTTAGAGGCTATAAATCCTTTACTACTAGAGCGTCATAAATCGACAATGTTTAAATGATGGATTGTGGGTTTCTCTTTTGTTTAAATGATGGAATGTGGGTTTCTCTTTTGGGAAATCTGATGAACATAGTTCAAAATGACAAATAAATGGATACCTCAACCATAATTCTTTATGTAACATTTTCTTGCCCAATGTCAACTCTATGTGTATTTGATAACAATTTGTTCTCCTTTTGACATTTTTCTTCACAAATATCTTCTCCTTTTGACATTTTTCTTCACAATACAACAATTGAATGGGAAAAATTGGTTATGCAAGGTTTTTCTTCTTATAGAGACAGTAGTGATCCTCATTTCCTCTTTGACACATATTATTTAACAAAACTTTATTCTCTTTCAAACATATTCCTATGAACATAACTTCATTGTGGAATGTTAAGTCTTTTAACAAAATTTCAAAGAGAATAGTTTTATACTATACTTTCAATTACAAGAAATATCCAAACTCAAAATATCAAAAAAATTAGTTTGATGAGTAGAAGTGAAGGGAAATTACAAAACTGCGCATACCTGTGACTACAACCATTTTTCTATATTTATTGAGCAACTAATGCATAGTGGGCTATCGATTGTGCGTATATCTCCTCTAACAATACGTTGTGCCAATTCCCTGACTTGAATTTGCATTATAATTTTTGAACTGCGTTGTAGTAATACTACCGACAATATTAAATTCCTTCTCAGTGAAATTGTAATATCTTTCCCTTGGTTCCCAATTTCATCTTGAGACTCAAAATTGTTGTTGAAATCTACAAGGCATTTATGACAGAGACTTTCGAAGCACTTATGAACTCCTTTATGATAACCTAATCCCTCTAATACTTGAATAGATAGTTCGTGTTCTTCTCCCATGAAGAAACAACCCATGTCCAAAATTAGTTGCTGATGTTCGATCTCCATAGCTTTGTAACTCCATTTTAGTGTGTTAATTACAATTTCTACTTCGAACAGTGTCAGTCCTTGAAAGAATAATTTCAACTGCGTCTCCTAATACATTTTGTCAATATTTTCAGTGAGTTGTTCCCCCGGAAGTTCTAAGCAGAGAGGCAATTCCCCACAATTTTTCAAAAATTCCTCCACCAAATATTTGTATCCTTCAAGTGGATTTAATTGACAGAAGGCACGAAGGCAAAACAACTCTCAGGCATGGTTTCTCTTCAATAGATTTACATCATACAAAAAAGTGTTTGCAGAAGAGCCCCTGAGTATATCTTTATCACAAGATGTTATGAAGATCAGACTACCAACTTCCACTGCATCCATATCCAATACACTTTGTATTTTCTCCATGTCATCCACATCATCCAAAACAATAAAAAAATTTAACCCTTTTTAGACTGTTTTTTAAAAATGTCTTACACATGACAATATTCAGAATATTCATATCTTTTCCCAACAAATCATGGAGGATTTTTCGTTGCAAATATGTTAAATAAACGTTTTCTCTGATGTTAAACAAACAACAAGCCCTGCTAAACTTCAAACGTCTCAATTTGAAGATATGTTTCACCAAAGTTGACTTCCCTATTCCACCTACTTCTACAATCCCTACCACATTTATGGAGATTTGTTTATGAATGTGATCATCCAAATCCTTCAAGTCCTTGTGAAGTCCAACTAGGTGAGTAGCGACCTCTAGGGTTCCCATTTTAGCTATTTTATCACAATGTTTTCAATTTTTCTCACAAACTTCCTGTAGTCACTGTAGGCTAAAAAATGTTTGTATTTTAGCATAGTTAGCATAGTTAGAGAACGAATGATTCAAGATCCAAAAAGTTGATAGATGATAAATAAGTGAAATTTCTATTATGTTGTATGATAAATAAGTAAAGTGCATATTCACCTTTCCTTCATTTTGAACGGCAGACCAAAAATATATGCCACTTCTCTGAGTGATTCCTTCCATCCCTCCACAACTTCCATGGAGACTCTTTCATTTTGTTGGTGTTTATGAAAGGCATCGACATAAAATCCCCTCTCAATGTAACGAAGGTCAACATACTCAACGTCACATAATACGGGTATAACATTATGCTCATGAGATGATCTCAACATCCAACACAACTCATATAAGCACCAACGTGAATGAGCATAATTCTCAAAGAAAATGGCAATGTGAACATAGACACTGCTAATGGCTCCTCGGATTATAGGGCAGAGAGTATTTCTCATGCACAATTCCTCCTTGTCCAGGAAGACGTGCAACCCATAGGATGTGAGGTTATGGTAGATGAGGTTGGCAAGATTAAACTTGGTGTCTAGTCCCCAGTGGTTGATGACAACCTGGTATTTCTCTATCTCTGTTACTTGCTCCATACTTTGATACCTCTTACTGATCGAATCAAATTGGAAGATGAAGGAAAACTCTTCTCCTAGAGAAATTAAGGCAATCAAGATAAAGACGAACATTAAAGAAATCAAAAAGTCAATTCATCAAAATAATTTTCAAGTAGCAGGGAGGTTTTACCAAGTTGTTGTATGATGATCAACACGTAGGGTAGCCAATATTGACCCTGCTACGTAACATTGAATGTTGTGGTGAGTGGTGTATAGTCCACCAGATCTGATTTTCTTTCAGATATGACGCCCTATACACCACCAGCCATAAGGTGCATGATGTTGCTTGTCAACACGTAGAGGGAATTCCACAAAAATTTGAGGTGAAGGGACCATTAAGTGTACGATGCATCACCCATGTGGTTTGTCAGTGGCTAGTGTTACAATGCACCTCCCTAGCGATTTCTCGATTTAAAATAACTCGACGACGACTATTCGTTTCCTTCCAGCCTCATCTTTCGTTTACTTTATAGGTGATATTGTTGTCATCTATGGTCGATGAGTCTAAGATCAAAGTGTATTCCCACTTAGAGTATTTCCATTATGTCTATGTGTCGTGATTAAATAAAGTACAATTTTTTCTCCACACATATATCTAATGATGAATCTTTGTACTAGAGAATGGGGTTTACCTAGTTAACATCATTAAAGTCATTCAAAACTGATTGTACATACTAGTTGTATTTTATGAAATATTTGTAAAAATATTTTGTTGTATGGTTAGTTGAAAATCAATGTAAGTAGCATTATGGGCATTGTAGTAGTTTAAATCGTCATATTTGACGGGATTTTCAAGTTTGAAATTTCAACTCTAGTAAGTAGTGTTGGTGATAGTTGTAGTCTAATTGTTCAACGATTTGGCCTTTTTTGGCAATATTTTTAGTTTAATTTTGTCCAAAATACGGTGAGAATTTGTCGGATCTACATATTTGAGTGGTTAATTCAATATAATCTGAGTGCCCCATGGGGTTTTCAGCACGTTGAATCCATTTTTGGATTCATAAATGCAATTTAAACAACATAAAATTGTGATTTCGTGCAGATTTGTATTGCCAGATTCCGGTGAAAAGGGCCAAAACATAGAATAGTTAGACAACATCATTGGTGATATAGTGAGATACCATCATTTTTTAAACCAAATATCGATTTCCACTTTTGACTAGCCTTCAATTATCATTGTGCTTGTACATTTTGATTGTACTATCGGTTCTATCCCATTTGTCATGATTTATGATCATAGTAAGGAATTCAGAGTTAAAGATATACATCAAAGAGTGGGTCCTATGGGTCATATGAATCTCAAGGAAAAACATGCATGATGGCTAGGCAAATCATTGTCTTTTTTGTGAAGGGTTTTTCTACAAATGTCTTAAAACCCTTTCAAAGATGTGTGACATCATCTAAGCTTAGAAGTTTTTTTTATTTTTTGTTATCGTGAATCACTTTTGCAAGGTCATTCTTGTGTAAAGGTGATTAGAAACCATTTTCTAAATATCTTAACCCATTTTATAGTAGAATCAAACATATTATACCAAATTTGTCATCACAATAAACGACCACGAGCAACTGGTTGTAAATATTTATCTTTTGTTTTAAGAAAATATGAGAAATTATTTCTATCAATTCGAACTATAGAAAATTGTGTCAATAAATATAACTAAAATTTTCCTATACCACATTTTATTGCCAACATGATATCTCTTTTTTTATTTAGAAGGTTCATGAGAATTGGAAACACAAATTATCTCACATGTGTCAAATATCTCAATTAAAAGGGTAGACCAAAATTGGTTAGAAGTGTGTGCTTGAAAACTCAATTTTCCTTTACCTGAGTGTCATTGTAGAGGAGGAAAGCACTTTGTTTCAATTTTGAATTCTCTGACTACAATAGTGTCCTTTTTAGACCATCATTCGTTTCTCAAAAGTTCTTGAAAGGGCATTGTTTTGGTTGAGCGATGTTAGGGACCTAAACTCCCTAACCCCTCATGTAGGTAGAATAATATGTTTTCCATGTAATAAAGGCTCACACTAGTTAATAAGGCGTATTTAATAAATGTGAACAAGTCAATGTAAGAAGACCTAATAGAAGCTTCCGCTTCTAGAAAGATCTTCCTCTAGAATGTTATTCAGAAGATAGAATTAGTATAAATAAGAGTAGGAGGCATGAGAAGATTTATCTTAAGAATTATTGTAATAGAGCTCTACTTTGCTAGAGGTTGCCCCCTCAAAGAGGTAAGTGAACATTTCTTTATTTGAATAAAGGTATTATTTTTTGTAATTTCTCTTCTTAATATTTTATTTTTCCATTGATATATGTTGAATATTCTTGTTTCTGCATATTTTATTACATCTGGTATCTTACAAGTGGTATCAAAGCACTTTCCTTGGAAGGAATTGTGGGTAAAAAAAAAATTGAGGGTAGAGACATGCATGTCGGCGTCTTTAAAGCACCGAGATCTGTCGTTTAGTGGGTAAAATTGCGGTGGGGAAAACTACACGCAGGTGATACAGACAACCTCATGGGGTTGCCTAGAAACCAAATTTTCACCCTTGTTGGACACCTTTGTAACCCATGTTGGTACCCCTCGAGTAGTACTGCATTAGACATAATATGTACACTTCCATCACCCCCACATAAGGATAGGTATATCAGGAGTCCGATAGGTCTCCTGAAACCAATCCTAGATCAATCGATTGACCGAATAACTATTATAGTGCCACTGAGAACAACACTCAAGAAGATACTCTCTAATACTTAGGTAATCGGGTAGTAAGACTAAGGGTGTGGTCGAGTCTCCTTAGTTGGTGCCCTGAGATATTGGGTCAAGTACTATTGTTCGACCCAACATGTATATCAAAGAGCTATAGCACATGGAAAACCATTGATTGTAGGAACCCTATAAACCCCAACTTCTGTGAAAGAATCAAAACATAAAAGGAACAAATGAGGTCTATTGTTGCGCAACGTTGCTTCTTTCATTTTGGTTGCAAAGTTCCAATAATTTTGTTTTTTCAGTTAACAATTTGGGCCATTTTTCACTGCAGTATTCTTCAAGCTGACACCCTTATTTGGGACCTATCCCATTGGATTCCTCTCTTTTCCATGATTACTTTGGTACCTATCATTTTTAAGAAAAAAAAATCCGTGGACCCAACCCCCTTCCCGACACATTTATTTGGGCCCTATCCCATTGGATTCCCCTTTTCGCCTTGGTTGTCATGGTGCCTATCACTTTTCACCATTTTTATTTATGGTCCCACTTGTCCTTCCTAGGATCCTTATTTTCCACCTATCCCATTTTACTCCTCTCTTTTCTCTATCTGTCGTGATACCCCTCACCTGTAATTTTTTTAGTGTGGACCCAACTTCCCATTTTTCCTTTGCCCAAATGGCCACCACCTGCGCCCAAGAATTCAATACCTTGATTGTTGAAAACCTATAGAACAAGGAGGACATCAAGACTCTTAATTCCAACATTAACAAGATCAATTCCTCTGTTCAGATCCTTTAGGACCAATGTGATAACATCAAAGGAAAATTCGACCAATATTTGATGGGTCGCTCCTGAACCCTACCTCTTCTGAAAAACCTTCCTATCAGGAAGACAATGACTATTCATGTCACTAAGGTACTCATTTCACCCGCCTTCCTAGAGACCTACGCCTTCCCAGAATTGAGGTGAACAAATTTGATGGCTCAGATCCCATAGGCCATGTCACTCAAATGTAACATTATTTCTCTTTGCATGGCATTAATGATTATTTAGCCAAGCTTCGTTATGGTATCCTACATCTGGATCTGGAAGGTTAGAAATGGTGGCAATGGTGTAGAAAGGCCCGCCAAGGATATGTTGCTTGGACACAATTTCTTACCAAGATTTATGATCGCTTTGACTCCAACATCCACCATTTAGGTCGTTTGACCAAGTTGAAGTAGTCTGGGATAGTGGAAGACTTTATCGCCACCTTTGAGAACTTGGATTTTAGAATGAAGGGCATGTAAGATTCCTTCTTTTGGGAATGCTTTATCAATGGCCTAAAATATGAAATTCATGCCCTTGTTCTCATGGCACGCCTGTTGTGGGGTATTCTACTCTACGGACTAACAAGCTAGGGCTTTAAACTTGCATGCAGATCATGACCCTTCATAAACTACTTTTAACCTTCTACCCCAACCTAAAACCCTTTTTCACAAGCAAACAAGGGAAGAACCAACTAACCTTTTTATCGACGGTTGG
>ML782560.1:290718-307397 GCA_009831015.1 Picea engelmannii | reverse complement strand
GAGCTTTATCTTCTTGCTTCTGCTGCTCCTTCCAAAAAGCGATCCTGCAATCAAGACAAAACTATGCATGCATGCTATTGTTCTACTAGAGGGTTAGAGATTAAACACAAATCACATAAAACATATAAGACTCATGTATTTGGTACGGGAAAAGTATCTTTTTAGTAATCTCAATATGAACCAACTTACAATGATTATAGAGACTGGCCACCGTTCCTCGATCCTGATACTGGGCTCCTCCTCTTCTTTTTCCTCTAACTGCTTTGCTTGAATTCTCCTAAAGCTTGAGGAAAGGCTAAAGGGTTTGGACAAAACGGATTCGGCAATTGGGCAGAGTTTCTTTGCTATGATTTTCCTCCTTTGAATAGTACCCCTACCCCTTCTTTTATAGGCTAGAAGGAGCTAGGGTTTTAGATGAACTCTCGGCCATGCATGGCTGGGAGTTCCAGTTAAATGACCCAAAGCTTTTCGTCCCGGCGGAAACTTTCCTGATTTTTTTCTTTGTTAGGTAAACGCTAGCTGTAGTGGGCCAGCCCGCGTTCCAACACGTGTAGTATAAGGCCTGCCAGCGTTCCAACGTGCCCAGCAGTGCGTTAGGGCGCGGGTTACTTGGTTTGAGAGGTTTTCAAAGAGTCTGTTCAGCATGGTTTTGGCAATGAAGGGCAATGAGTTGGCCTGATGACAGGTAAGCATGGATGGTGCAATTTAGGGTTATAACAATGCCCCCAAATTAAAATCTACTCAACGAGCCAAGGAAGCACAATAGATTGTATCCTCCAAGAACATAAAACCATCCTTTATTCCTCACCCTAAAACCAACAATATCGCCCCTCCTGGAACTCCCCTCAAGATCCAAAAATTAACTCAAGCAAAAAATGTTGAATGTCAACTCAAGGGTCTTTGCTATAATTGTGATGAAAAATATTTTCCAGGGCACAAGTGTAAGGAACATAAGATTTTTATGGCCATGACTAAGGATGTTTCTAAAGAGAAGTAAATTGTTTCCCCTGTGAATGAACTACCACCACTAGCTAATCTGACTCCACCCTCTGATCCACCAAAAGTGGAACTAGTGATTTTACTGAATTCCCTCACTGACTTCTTTTCTCCCCAAACCCTCAAGTTAATTGGTTACATTAAGAATCGAAAAATCGTCATCCTCGTTGATAGTGGTAGCACCTATAATTTTATTCATCATCTCATTGCTAAAGAAGTCAATTGTCATATTCTTGTAGTAAATAATTTTCAAGTCGTGATTGTCAATGGAGGTTTCGTGAAATATGGAGGACGTTGTGAAAATGTGTGGCTCCAAATTGGTCAGTATCATCTTAAATCCCATATGTTTTCTATAAACATAGGCGATTGTGACATTGTGCTCAGTGTCGAATGGTTACACACTCTCAGACCCATTCTCATGGATTTTAAGGAATTAACCATGCAATTCCAACAAGAGGGACAACAATATAAGTACCAAGGAATCACATCAGGGTCCCCTGAGATCATCAATTCCCATCGAATGGAAAATATCCTCAAAAAGGGTCATTCTGGAATTATTTCCAAACTCCACTTCATTCAAGTCGTTGAGACACCCTCTATGCATCCCAACCTCCAATCTATCCTCTCTTGGCACCAAGTTGTTTTTACCACTCCTTAGGGACTTCCTCCTTCCTGTGGCATCCATGATCATTCCATTCCTCTCGTACCGGACAATCTTCCTCCTAATGTTCACCCTTATTATCTTCCCTTTTCCTAGAATAATGAAATTAAGAAAATTGTTCAAGAATTTCTCAAAGAGAGTGTTATTCATCCTAGTACCAGCCCCTATTCTTCTCCTATGGTCATGGTACTCAAGAAAGAAGGTACTTGGAGAATGTGTCCCGATTTTCGTCCCCTCAAAAAATTCACAATCAAAGGAAAATTTCCCATTGCTATCATTGATGACCTGTTGGATGAATTGAGTGGTGCTCAGTACTTCACCAAACTTGTTCTTTGTTCTGGCTACCACCATATCTGTATGAAAGAGGAAGACATTCCCAAGACTACATTTATAACTCATGCGGGTCACTATGAGTTGTTGGTAATGCCCTTTGGCCTATGTAATTCTCCCTCCACTTTCCAAAGTCTCATGAATAATGTCTTCCATCCTTTTCCCCGTCATTTTGTCTTATTTTCTTTGATGATATTATGATCTATAGTAAAACTTGGACAAGCCATCTCACCCATGTGGATCAAGTTCTCCATCTACTCTCTTAACAACAACTTTTCCTTTAACAATCTAAATGTGTCTTTGGAGCCTCATAAGTGGATTACCTGGGTCATATTGTCGACAAGGATGGTGTATAGGTGGATCCTAAGAAAATTGAAGCTATGGAGGATTGGTCTTTCCCTAAAACTCTTAAGAGATTCTGTGGTTTTCTGGGTTTCACGTGATATTATCACAAGTTTGTTCAGAATTATGGAAAAATTGCAACCCATCTCATTGCTCTCCTTAAAAAGAATGATTTCACTTCGACTCCAGTTGTTGATCAATCCTTCCATGCCTTGAAAGAAACTATGTGCACGACCCTTATCCCAACACTTCCTGACTTCACAAAGACTTTTGTACTGGAATGTGATGTTCCTGGGAAAGGAATTGGGGCCATCCTCATGCAATATGGCAGGTCTTTGACCTTCACTAGAAAACAACTTTCAGAGAGACATTTGGGCCAATCAATTTATGAAAAGGAAATCTTAGCTATTTTGCATGTCGTGGATCTCTGGCGTCCTTATCGATTGGGGAAATGCTTCCAAATTAAAACTGATAATTAGAGCCTCAAGTAATTTTTGGAACAATGAATTTCATTCCTAGAGAAACAAAAATGGGTGACCAAGCTATTTTGATATGATTATGAGATCATTTATAATTAGGGAAAGGAAAATGTGGTTGCTATTTCCAGGAAGTATGAAGAACAAGGGTCCCTCTTTTCCCTCTCCTTCATTGTACTAGACTGGCTCCAAGTTGTTCGTCAGAAATGGTTGCAAGACCCAAAAATTTATTGCTTGATCCAACAATTACAATACCATTCTCCAACTTATCTAGGGTACTCTTCGCACAATGAAGGGCTTCACTAAAAAGGCCATTTGTATTTAAGAAAACAATCATGACTTAAATCCACAGTGCTTTTTGAGCTTCATGATTCACCCACAAATAGACATTCAGGGTTTACCAAAACCTATGAATGGGTCAAAGATTATTTTTTTTGGGATGGTATGAAACAAGACGTCTGCACCTTTGTGGTTGAATGTGAGGTCTATCAATGCAACAAGGGAGAAACAGTCAAATCTCCATGCACACTCCAATCGCTTTCGATCCCCCCTACTATTTGGAGAGATATTTCTATGGATTTCAGTGTTGGCTTACCTAAATCGGGCAATAAGCCAGTCATCACGGTGGTAGTCGTTCATCTTTCCAAATATGCTCATTTATGTTCTCTTCAACACCCGTTCACCACATCCAAAGTGGCTCAAATTTTCATGGATAATATTTTCAAACTTCATGGCATCCCTCATTCTATTGTCTCTAACCGAGATCCAACTATCACTAGAAATTTTTGGCAAGAATTGTTCAGGCTTCGGGGAACCCAATTTCATCTTAGCACTGCTTATCATCCCTAGACTGATGGCCACACTAAAGTTGTCAACACATGTTTGGAAGCATATTTGTAGTGTTTTGCATCATACTAACAAAACTAGTGGGATCAATGGTTACCCTTAGCTGAATGGTGGTACAACACATCTTACCATACAACTACTTGCATGACTCCTTTTGAAGTTGTTTATGGCCGAAAGCCACCATCGGTTCTCTCATACATGCCAGGTGTCTCGAAGGTTCAAAAGGTTGAAAAAAATATTACAATCTGCAATGCCATTCTCTGTACCCTCAAAGAAAATTTGGTCATGGCTCATAATTGCATGAAGCAACAAGCAGATGAGGGTCGTTTCGAACGTCAATTTGTTGAAGGGGACCGTGTGTTTATTCTTTTGCAACCTTTTAAGAAGACTTCACTCAAAGCTGAAAATTGTCAAAAACTTGCTCCTAAATTTTATGGTCCTTATAAAATTCTCAAGCGAGTGGGGCCCATGGCCTACCAGTTAGCTCTGCCCAGTCATTCTAAGATCCATCGTGTTTTTCCCATCTCATGCTTAAAGAAAGTGATTGAATGTAAGTGTCAAACTCAGACCAATCTCCTTGAGTTGGATGAAGAGGGTTCCATTTGGTTGCAGCCATAAGTCATCTTGAACCAGTGAGAGCGTCATCTCCGTCAACGCACCATCAAGGAAGTGTTAGTTCAGTGGATAGATACAACTCCAGAAGATGCCACCTAGGAGCCGACCACCATTCTGCAACAATTTTCTCATCTCAAGCCTTGAGGACAAGGTTGTTCTTCAACAGGGAGGTCATGTTAAGAACATAACCTCCCTAACTCCTCACATAGTTAGAATAATATGTTTTCCATGTAATAAAGGATGACATTAGTTAATAAGGACTATTTAATAAATGTGAACAAGTCAATGTAAGATGACCTAATAGAAGCTTCTGCTTCTAGAAATATATTCCTCTAGAATGTTCTTTAGAAGATAGAATTAGTATAAATAAGAGTAGGAGGAATAAGAAGCTTTGTCTTGAGAATTATTGTAATAGAGCTCTGCTCTGCTAGAGGTTGCTCCCTTGAAGAGGCAATTGAACATTTCTTTCTTTGAATAAAGGTATCATTTTTGGTAATTGCTCTTCTCAATATTTTGTTGTTCCTTTGATATATGTTGAATATTCTCATTTTTTCATATTATATTACATCTGGTGCCTTACAAGCAATTGATGTGATAATATAGACATAATTAATGCATCTAATAAACCGCTAGATTTGATTTTTGTCCATGAGTTCATTAAGAAAGTTGATAGTTTGGAGACAACATGGAGCTGCATGATAATTTTTCCTTCATCAATTTGGATGCCACGGTAGTTCAATTTTATTTTGAAAAGATCAAAATTTTTCTTGTTGAAAACAATGCTGTACTTGTCCATCCTTATTTAAATTGAGTTATATTCACAACATGGTCATTTGTTGAAGTAGGAAAAACAAGCATATCATCAATACACGTGCTCACAATTATTCACATCCTTGAGAGTAAAATCCATGCCATGCTAAAACCAAGCTAGTACTTTTTTAAAACCAAGGGGAATAACAAGCCATTCATAATAACCATCAAGGATTGTGAACATAATTTTGTGCATATCTTCTTTTGCAACTTTACTATGATAAAAACATGACTTGCAATCAAATTTTGAAAAGATATTTGTACTTGCAACCTTTTGAAGTATCATATCCTTATCATAAATGGGATAGGGTAGTGGGATCATGATGAGATTAAAAGGTTTATAATTTATAATTAGTGGCGATTTACCTATGAGCTTTTTGGCATGATTATTGACTAGAAAATATGTACAGGAATAATGGGGATTCCTAGTATGTAGAAGCTTTTGTTCAAGCAATTCTTGAATTTGTTTGTGAGTTTTTCTTGATTGGAGGGACTAATAGCAATTGCTTTACCTTGGACTCCTCAATTATACTAAGTTTGTATGCAAATTTTGAATTTGCTTATTTTTTCTTGATTGGAGAGACTCGTAGCAATTTCTTTACCTTAGACTTCTCAATTATACTTAGTGTGTATAGTTTTGTGAGACATATCTTTGTGCCAAAACTTTAAAGGTCTATCAGAATACATTCTAAGAAATGAGACTCGATTTGAATTATTTAAGGATACATGTTGTGTCCATGCATTCTATTAGCTCAACTAAGATCCTTTTCTTTATAAAAGTTCACGAGGTCAAATAAGATTCTAAACATATTGACCACTTTATAATTATTCCCCAATGCTTTTTAATCTCTATTAATGGCTCTATTTTCTAGTTTTCATGATAGTGTGAAACATTGTCTATTGAGAGACCATGTTTCCTCCTAATAGATGTGTGTTGTAATGTCCCTTTCCCAATGATGATCTCTACAGAGAGTGACTTAGTAGTCTATATGTCCCTGTAGACTATAGTCGAGATAAAAAGGGGAATAACACCTCTAATTAATGTCATTTCACCAAAGTCTAACCTAAAAGTGACATTAAGGAGGAAAAGTGGTGTTTAAGTGACTTAATTGATCATTGAGCTAAAACTTAGGAAAAATGTCACTTAAGTGATAAAGTGAATGTCTAATTAGGAAAAAAAGGGGGTTAAATGAAATAAGTGAACATTAAATCATAACTTAGGAGAAAAGTAATTTAATTAAGTAAGTGAATGAAATATAGACAAGAGGAGGTATAAAGAGAAGAAAGTCGACCTAATTCCTCATTATGATGATTTGAGAATTAGCAATAGGTTCCAGAGAGAAGGAAGTCTACATTCTATTGTTTTGTGGATTTCTAGAGGAAACCACCACCTGTGATAGGTTTCAGTGTTGAGATACATGCCCTAGCCATCAGAAGTACCATCCAGGTTCTTCATTGAGCTTCATCTTCACTATACAACAACATGTAGAGGCAATGCAAGATCGTGCACACTTATCCATTGCCAAAGTGAGGGTTTGAGGCAGAGATTCAACATAAAGGGGTTGCTAGGCCTAACTAGGACAAAGAAGCTCATATCCTTCCAAACCATTGGAAAGGAGGCCAAGGTGGCCATTGAGACAATTATAACAACATTCTACCAGGTAAATCTTAAAAAATGTGCCATCCAATTGAGGAAGTGCACAAGGGTTGAGGGAGTCCATCTGAGGTTCTAGCAGATCAACAAAGGCCCAATGTTTCAACTAGTAGGGAGGGGAAGTGTTCTATGGAGTAGGGTGACCCATCTGGGGTAGTTTTCAGGACGATCAGATGAGTATAGCCACCAATGTGAATTTTCCAGTCTCTGGCAGCATTTGTCGTGGGTATTTTTGGTTGCATGCAACAGATCCACCCATGCATGCAGTGGATCCTCATTATCGATCATAGATCCAGTCACTCCTCTTTGATATGAGTATTTTTTATTTATTTATTTTTGCATTGTATTCCAGCTAAGATCATCTCCATACGATCTAGCTGAGGTTATTCTCTTTAGCTTTTGCATGCTATGATGTAATTCCTGCTATTTCAATTAATTCAAGATATTGAGTTGTTCCTAGTTCCAAAACAATTGCATGCATGATATAGACATATAAACACCACAAAAACGCAACAAAAAACCTTTTAAAACTCAGTTAGAAACCTAAACACATCATATATGTAATTAGATCACCAACGTTGACAATAAATATCCAGATCTAAGGGGTTTGGGATATTTCAGTGGTATCAGAGCCTTCTTCTTGCTAGCCTATGAAGAAGCGCTTATCTCATGATCCCATGATTCTGTGGACAAGTGCATAGTACCCAAAGGGAAGAGGTCACATTTGGGACGAGTACATTCAGTACCATAGGAGTCATAGTAGAGAGAGAGGGGACAAAAACATGAGATATTGCATTCCCTTCCATATTCATCCAGAGACAGAGAGAGAGATAGAGACAGAGATCATATTAGTTCTGATACAAAGGTCGAATTAGGAGGTAAGATGGGTGACAGACATGATATTCCAGAGGGAAAGGGGAAAGGCCCAAAGGCTCCTTAGGACAATACCTAAGCTATGTTGAATGATCTTTCCAAAGGGCAATGGGATATGATGTGCACCATAATATAGATGGAAATCAATGCACATCTGATCCAGAATAGTATGGGCACTACAGGTGCAAATATAATAGGTGGAGGGAGTGGTTCCATGGGACACCATGGAGGTGGAGCCAGTGGATCTAGTGGGAACCCAGCAAGGTCGAGTGGACACCTAACACCCACTCACACCTATATCTCAGCAAGGAAGATTACCATACCGCTTTTTCTGCAGTTCCAGAGGGAACAACAGATTGGACATCCAGGACAGGGACAACAGATGGGACTGACAAGACATGCGTAGATAGACCCAATAGATCTATTTGTAGAGTACAGGAGAGACTACTTGGTACTGGGGCCAGATTTCCATGCTAACATGAGATTGATGGACTATTGTTCGATTAGGTATCGAAACAGGCCCAGACATGGGCAAAGGGGTAACATGCAGCTCCAGAACATAGACTTTATCAAGAAGGTTGGGAAAATGACCATCCCTTGTTTCGACGGTTCATCCAGGTGTTCAACTCAGGCATGTGTCCAAAATATTGATACTTATTTCAAGCTTAACCTGATGATAGAGTCAAAAGCTATAAGTTTCGCTACCTTGCACTTGGAGGGGGGAGCACACAAGTGGTGGTACCATGGATTGGTGATCTTGGGTCACGATCGTATCACATCCTAATTGGAGTTCACAAAATGACTGATGGAGAGGTTTGATCGGAGGGATCCATAAATTCATTTCAGAGACCTGACACAACTACGATAGACCATATCGGTCGATGCTTTCATTAAAAAGTTTTAGAGGAAAGAAGTAGCAATGTCTGATATATGTGAGCACATGTTGGTGATGGTTTTTATTGAGGCACTGAAAAATCTATTGAGAGGTTGGGTAAAGGCCTTCAAGCCTCGCACCCTACATGATTCCATATTGCACACGAGAGATATGGGAGACTCAATGTGAAAAACAAAGACCCTCACCAAACCCTTTGTTCCATAGAAAGACAAGGATCAAATAAATCTTTCAAGGGAGTGGAAAGGAAAAACCAAACTGGATTATGAGACTAGGCGGGAGCTCATGAGGAAGAAGTTGTGCTTTAACTGTAGGGATCCATGGGTCCTAGGACACATATGCTTGGGCAAGGGACAAATACACTACACTGAGGTGGCATCAGATAGTGAGGAGGAGGAGATCAACTCCACATCAGATAGTGGCTTAGAGGAGGATCATACGCATGAGGAGGGGAAACCTTCAACGAAACCTCAACTGCAAACATAACTGCAGTTAGGTGGAATGACTAAACCATGAGTATCAGTGAAGGGTGGAACCATAGCTACCCTTTCAGGAGTTCCTAGGTATGACACTATTAGGCTCAAGCACCTCATTCATGGACAAAAAATCACAACATTGTGGGATAGTGTGGCAACCCATAACTTTGTAGATGCATCCTTAGTATCCAAGGAGTTTAAGGGATTCACTATAGCAGTGGCAGATGGGTACATCATGATGTGCTTGGATAGGGTACCAGATCTAGAGGTTAAACTAGGCAACTACACTATGACATACACTTTCTATGTAGTTGATTTATCTGATATTGATGTAGTATTGGGCGTTCAATGGTTGTATTCACTGGATAAGGTTGGGTTCAATTACTAGACCCTAACAATGAGCTTCAAAGATATAGAGGGGTCAAAGGTGGTGTTGAGGGGCATGTTTACATGAGCACCCAGGACAATGTTGGAAAAGACGATGGAGAGGATTTTTAGTCATGGATATGTGGCATATGCTACCAAGTGTTTGATCACCACCAAGAGAGATTAAAATGGTAGACATTATTATCATCCTGAGATCAGGGAAATTTTGAGTCAGAATGAACCAGTATTTGGGCCAATACCACCAGGGCACCCACTAGACATAGGATTTGAGCATACTATTGAGTTAGAGGATAAGGCAACACTAATTATCATTGCACCTTACATACATCCCAAAATATTCAAAGACGAGATTGAGAAAGAAATCAAGGAATTACTTGCGATGGGGCACATCAAGCCTGCCTAGCACTAGTCCATTTGCTTCATCAGTCGTCTTGGTCCTGAAGAAGGACAATACAATGAGGATGTGCGTAGATTACTGGGCACTTAATAAGAATACTATAAAAACAGGTACCCGATTCCATGCATATACGAGTTGATGGGTGAGCTACATGGGGCAATATTCTTTACTAGGATAAATCTTTGCTTAGGTTACCCCCAGATCAACATCAAAGAGAAGGACATTGAAAAACAACTTTCAGGTGCCATTTTTGGCACTTTGAGTTCTTGGTCATGCCTTTCGGGTTGACCAATGCACCAACTACCTTCCAGTCTTGTATGAACCACATTTTCAGGGGACAGTTGTGGAAGTATTTGTTAGTTTTATTTGATGACATACTGATATAAAGTAGGACCTGAGAAGAACACTTGACACATTTGGATGAGGTCCTGAGCATTATGCTATCACAATCATTATATGACAAAGAATCCAAGTGTGAATTTGACATGAGGGGGATTTTGTACCTAGGATACATCATTAGCAAGTAGGGGGTTCATGTACATCAGGAAAAGATCAAGGCAATTTTGGATTGGCCGACATCCAAGAATATCATGGAGTTGACGAGATTCTTTGGGTTGTGCAGTTATTATAGGAGGTTTGTGAGAGGGTTCTCACAGTTGGGGGCACCGCTCACCAATTTGACGAAGAAAGGGGATTTCCACTAGAGCGAGGCATCACAGAGCACTTTTAAGAAGATGAAGGAGGTCATGAGCACATTCCTAGTTCTAGCACTTCTTGACTTTTCACAACCCTTTGTATTGGAGTGTAATGCATCAGAAGAGGGGATTGGAGTAGTATTGATGTAGGGAGGTCACCCCATAGTCTTTAAGAGCAGGAATCTTAGCGAGTCAGAGAGACTCTACTCTATCTATGACAAAGAAATGCTAGCTATCATGCATGCCTTGAAAAAATTTAAACAATACTTAGTTGGCAACATATTCGTGGTGAAAAGTGATCACAATAGCTTGAAGTATTTCTTGGATCAAAAAGACCTCAGTGAGAGACAACATAAATGGGTTTCAAAGATCCAAGATTTCGAATTTGACATTGAGTATGTTAAAGGAAAGAAGAATGTCATAATATATGCTTTATCCAGGAAGCCAATGAGTTGTTTGATGATGGACATATTTACAGATTGGAAGTCACACTTGCTAGTTGAGTATTCCAAAAATGAATTTGATTGTGAGGTAATGGATGGGAAAGTGATATATGAGAGATATCAGATACTGGAAGATGTCATTTTATACAAATATCGGATCTACTTAGTTCTAGAATCTACATCGAAGAAAAATATTCTAAAGGCCAATCACGATTCACCCTTATCATGACATCAAGGGTACTTCAAGAATTACAGACAGATCAGGGAGAGATTATCATGGAAGGGTCTCAAGGATGATGTACTGAGACACATCCAAGAGTGTGTGACTTGTCAGCAGAACAAGTTCAAGCAGACACACCCGATAGAGCTACTTCAGCCTCTACCCATTCCGAAGCAGAAATGGTAGAGAATTTCCATTGACTTCATCACAAGACTACCTAGGGTGAAAGGTAGGGACTGTATTTTTGTGGTGGTCGATAGACTAACCAATTTTGTGCACTTATTTTCCATACCCACTGAGTATAAGGCCACCCAAGTGGCAGAGTTATTCTTCTGAGAGATCTTCATACTACATGGGTTTCCCCGACAGATAGTCAACGACAGAGATGGACACTTCACCAACACATTATGGTAGGAGTTGTTCAGGCTAGTGGGCACAGAGTTGGCTACGAGTACCAGTTACCATCCACAGACTGATGGATAGTTGAAGATAGTTAATAAATGGGTGGAAGGGTACCTAAGGATCTGTGTAGGGGGGAAACAACGCACATGGATAAAGTGGCTTCATCTAGGGGAGTAATGCTACAACACGACATATCACATGTCCATAATGATGACACCTTTCAGAGCCTTGTACATATATGATGCACCATCATTCATGGAGGCAGTATTTGGGGATAGTAGGGCTTTGGGAGACAAGGATTGGATAAAGGAGAGCCAAAAAATTCTCAAAATAGTGAAGGAAAATTTATAGGCAACACAGAACCAACAAAAGAAATATATGCAGATAGATAGAGAGTAGAGCATAGTTTTGAGGTGGGGGATCTAGTATTCTTGAGACTTTAATCGTACATACAATATTCCATGAAGAAGAGTGGGGCAACCATACAGACAATCTTCCATGAAGAAGAGGGGCAGAAAAAATGAAACCCTAATTCTTTGGGCCTTACAAGATCATACAAAGGATTGGCGAGGTGGCCTATGAGTTAGAGCAACTAGAGGGTAGTAAAATTCACAATGTGTTCCATGTATCTCGCCTCAAGAAGACAACGAGACAATAGATTACTACTTTAGATGAGTTACCACCATTGGATGAGGAGGGTCAGTTGGAGTTGGTTCCAAAGGAGGTTTTGAAGCACAGAGAGCACATGTTGAGGAGTCGAGTTATCAGGGAGTGCCTTGTCAGATGGAGGGGACTTCCAGTGGAGGATGCTACATGGGAGGAAGACCATATACTACAACACCTTGATTTGATGTTGCTTTAGAAAAATCAATCTTGGGAAGGGAGGAATGCAATGTCCCTTTCCTAGTGATGATCTCTACAGAGAGCGACTTAGTAGTCTAAATGTTCCCGTAGACTATAGTCAAGATAAAAAGGGGAATAACACCTCTAATTAATGTCATTTCGCCAAAGTCTAACCTGTAAGTGAAATTAAGGAGGAAAAAAGGTATTTAAGTGATCCAAGTGGATATCGGTGGCCACCCACCTTTTCCAAATGGCTCAAAACAATTTTCTGGCAATTTTGGCAATTTACTATTTTTGGCAGGTTTTAACTTCCAGGGCCATTTTGCGGGCCCAAATGAAGGTTCTTCAATATTGAGGTTCTCAATGATATAAAAATGCATGATTTATCCCCCAAAATGAATCTCCTCAATGATACCTTTCCAACGAGATATCACACGCCTAAAACGAAGATCGTATGCAAAAGTTACGACCTCGGGAAGTTGATGTACTCACTTACCCAAACGGGGCCCACATGACTTTTGGCGCTTCATCTCCTAGGGTTAGGTTTTTGAATGTATAGGTTTTTTGGCATTCCTTCTTATTGTAAAAAGGCTTTCAGAGCCTCATTTTAATCATCTTCTTGCGAATGCGAGTAGTCGTCACATCTCTTCCTAGAGATAAGCAACCACCATTCTAGCGAGTCTTTCACTCTGTATTTTTACAGTCTCTGTACATTTCTTTCATTAATAGAAATCATGTATTCTTGTATATCTATGTTTATGGTTGTATCTCTGATACATTTATGTTATATTATTGAATATATGCGATATCTCTTTGCATTTCTTTATTATATCTTCGATCTCATTTTGTGCCAAAAATAATCCGGATCAGTGGTATCAGAGAAAGTGCTCTTGATCATTTTTTCAGTGCATGTCCCTGACGAGGTACGATTATAGCAATTTGGGTCTCGATATTGTCTCTCTTGAAGACAATCGCTCTCGCACACCCAAGAATACCTCAATGGCGGAAGAAAAGAAAAACAACGGAGCAGACGATCCTATCAATCTGTTGCTTGAGCAAGCTCTCACGCGACAGAGGGACAAAATGATGGAGAATTTTGCCCACATCCTTCAACGCCTGCTGATAGCATCAGGTGCATCTTCATCAAGTGGCCACTTTGTAGGCACCTTGCCTTTCAAGGTACAAGTTAATTTTGATATTCTTGTATTTAAAGGACAGATAGATGCATAAGCACTAGAAAAATGGTTAACTCTGCTAGAAGGTTATTTCTTTGTTCACAATTTTTCCGACAAAGAAAAGATCACCTTCGCACTCCTTAAAGCTCTCCCTCATGTCAAACATTGGTGGGAAACTTACTGGGAGAAAACTTCCATAGAGGAGTCTGGAATATATAGGGTCGATCCCACTTGGGATTTTTTTGTGGATGCCGTAAAAGAACAGTATTATCCTGTTGGCAACTATGAGGACCAGTACATGAGATGGACCACACTGCGGCAAGAGAGGGGCCAAGCATTTCTGGATTTCACCAATACCTTCCATACCTTGCGCACCAAGCTAGGTATCAAAGACTCCGAGAAACATTTGGTTCTGAAATACCGTGGGGCTCTACACAGATACATCCAAACTGAAATGGATTTTCTGGACATCTCATTACTCGGTGTTGCTTATCGATATGCTGTTAAAATTGAGCAGAAATTTAAGCACCAGAACAAATGGGAATTCGGGTCTACAAATCCGCAACAACTAAAGTATGACAAAGACATCCCTAACAAACAGTCTCCCGAAAACCAGTCCAAGACACAGGAAAAGAAGGGTCACGGGAAGACAAAGAAGGACACCGGAAAATGGTGTGATTTCCACAAAATCCCCTGGGAAAACACTGATGAATGTCGCTCAAAACAGTCATTGGTGGTCGAGATCAAAGACAAGGAGCCGAACCCTGATTCAGAATCTGATTCTGAAAATACTAGTAAAGGACAGATCATTGACGTAGACCCCACTACTATTGTCGCGACCGCAACAATTCAACCAGAAGAACCAACAAATCCTGAAGAGGGGGAACACATTTTTCATTCACAGATGTGGGTGAAGGGGACCTCGCTGCATTTTATTGTTGATAGTGGAAGCTATAAAAACCTCATCTCAGTAGAGGTCGTCAAATAGTTGGGATTGCCGACAACACCACACCCGCAACCATACAACATCGGGTGGCTTCTTCAAGGATGAGATCTCCGTGTCAACCAATAGTGTCGATTGTCATACGACATCCAACCCTTCAAGGATGAGGTATTATGTGATGTTTCCCCACTGGATGTCTGTGATGTTCTCTTGGGCCAACCATATATGTGGAGACGCCATTTTGTTTATGAGTCTTGACCCCGTAGTGTCATTGTTACTTTGGGGGGTCATCTCTATAGAATACCAAAGGTAGTTCCGACTACTGTTCCGCCTTAAAAGTGTCGCAAGGTAGTATCTCACACTACAAAATTCATCTTCTTCACAATCTGTTCAAAAGGAGAACAAAAGGACACTGCAACCACTACAGCCTTACCCCAAACACCTTTTATCCAACAGAAGCAGGTCGACAAGGCTGCAACAAAGTGAAAATATTCCTTATGTACATCGTCCTCTCATGTATCTCGACTTGTTGCACAGCCTCAACCTCAATAGGTTCGTGACAGATTTCCACAAACTGAGCAGAGCGACATATCCAGCAAGACAAGCAACTCACCAAGATGCAGATTCAACAAACGCTTTTTCCTCTCCCCTGGGAACTCAACGCAATGGATACAATTTCTTCCTAAGGAGGGAGGATTGATCTAGGTGGATATCGGTGGCCACCCACCTTTTCCAAATGGCTCAAAACAATTTTCTGGCAATTTTGGCAATTTACTATTTTTAGCAGGTTTTAACTTCCGAGGCCATTTTGCGGGCCCAAATGAAGGTTTTTAGAGATCGAGGTTCTCAATGATAGATGAATGCATGATTGAGCCCCCAAAATTAATCTCCTCAACGATACATTTCCAACGAGCTATCACACGCCTAAAACAGAGATCGTATGCAAAAGTTACGACCCCGGGAAGTTGATGTACTCACTTACCCAAACGGGGCACACATGACTTTTGGTGCTTCATCACCTAGGGTTAGGTTTTTGGATGTCTAGGGTTTTTGACATTCCTACTTATTGTAAAAAGGCCTTCAGAGCCTCATTGTAATCATCTTCTTGCGAATGCGAGTAGCCGTCACATCTCTTCTCAGAGATAAGCTGCCACCATTCTAGCGAGTCTTTCACTCTGTATTTTTACAGTCTTTGTACATTTCTTTCATTAATAGAAATCGTGTATTAATGTATATCTGTGTTTATGGTTGCATCTCTGATACATTTCTATTATATTATTGAATATCTGTGATATCTCTGTGCATTTATTTATCTCCGATCTCATTTTGTGCCGAAAATAATTCGGATCATTAAGTGACTTAATTGATGATTTAGGTTAAACTTAGGAAAAAGGTCACTTAAGTGATAAAGTGAACGTCTAACTAGAACAAAAAGGGGGTTAAATGACTTAAGTGAACATTAAATCATAACTTAGGGGAAAATTCATTTAATTAAGTAAGTGAACGGAGAATTAGACAAGAGGAGGTATAAAGAAAAGAAAGTCATCATAATTCCTCATTATGATGATTTGAGAATTAGAAATAGGTTCCAGAGAGAAGGAAGTCAACCTTCTATTGTTTTGTGGATTTTTGGAGGAAACCACCACTCGTGAAAAGTTTCAATTTTGAGAGACACACCCTAGCCATAAAAAGTACCATCCAAGTTCTTCATTGATCTTCATCTTCAGTATACATTAACATGTAGAGGCAACGCAAGCTAGTGCACACTTATCCAGTGACAACGTGAGGGTTTGAGGCATAGATTCAACACAAGGAGATTACTAGGCCCAATCAGGACAAAGAAGCTCATATCCTTCTGACCCATTGGAAAGGAGGCCAAGGTGCTTCCATTGAGACAATTATCACAAAATTATGTCGGGTAAATCTTAAAAAACATGCCATCCAGCTGAGGAAGTGCGCAAGGGTTGAGGGAGTCCATCCAAGGTTCCGACAGATAAAAAAAGGCCCATTATTTCAGTCAGTGGGGAGGGAAAGTGTGTTAGAGAGTAGGGTGACCCACCTGGTGTTAATGTTTTATGCTGATATTATAGTTCTTTGCATTTCATAAAGATAAGAGCATAATAACCACAAGATCACTAAGAAATACACATCCACAAGTACACAGCATTTATCCTGGGAAACCCTCTAGGGGAAGAAAACCCAG
>ML782560.1:209451-275645 GCA_009831015.1 Picea engelmannii | reverse complement strand
TGGCCTAAAGCCGACATAAATAAAATAACATTACTAATCTAAATCACAACTAATGGCCTAAATCCGACATAAATAAAATAACATTACTAATCTAATATGCCCCAATTAAGTGGTAATGAGCCAATATTAGGGCTTAACAGAAAGCTGCACATTTTATGCACCTGTAGAAAAATCGAACCAAAATAGAACGTTTGAAAATATTGTATTTTGAAATATTTCCTGCAAGTGTGTATGGCGAAATGATTTTCACTTCAAAAACTGCTTTGATACGCAGTTTAGTAACGAAGCTTTTCATCTCTCGTTCTCCATCTTTATTGAACTCAGGAGGTGAACCTAGGTTGATCTACTGGATCTGAGTGGTTTTCTACTATTGTTGCTTGTTAGTTCAGTTTTTCATTTCAATTTGAATTGAACTTCTCAAATACTGCAAGCATACCCTCACACGAGCAAATATAAAATAACTTCTTAAAAAAATGCTATTATTTCAAAGAATATACCTAAATTACACGGTATTCATTTGAGTTTCAAGTTTAAACTGATCAGTTATATTTTTTATTTTTCAATTACATAACTAAATAAAATTTGCTAACGAATTTGATTTTGTAGTTAATCTAGGTTATTTTAATCAATTATTTAACTATTTTCATTTAATCTGATAAGAGAATTGTAAGAGGGTTATCAGAGATTTGTCCAAGATTCAGATTAAAATTTAAGTTGATTTTGTAGTTAATCTAGGTTATTTTAATCAATTATTTAACTATTTTCATTTAATATGATATGCTAATTGTAAGTACTAAGAGGATAGATTTGTCCAAGATTCAAATTAAAATTAAAATTGATTTTGTAGTTAATCTAGGTTATTTTAATCAATTATAAAACTATTTTCATTTAATATGATATGATAATTGTAAGTACTAAGAAGGTAGATTTGTCCAAGATTCAGATTAAAATTAGATTAAAATTTGTGAATGAAGTTTATTAATTTTATTCAAGCTTAATTAAATTAGTTCCCTACACGTTCAAGAAGCATTGTTGGATAGGAAGTTTCGTCTCAAATAAGCATTATAAGGGTTAGGGATAGTATGGTTTCTATGGGTTTATGTATATAGTTTCTAGTGGATATAGCTAGAAGGAATTATAATTAATGCATGTTATCATCATGAGGAAATATAGAGGCTATATGGTTAGCAGAAATTCATTATAGTGGATCGAGGTTAATGGTTATAAAGGTTAGTTATAATATGGGTTATATGGATTACATGTAAAGGGTTTAAGTTTATAGGTTTAAGGGTTAAGTGTAGTAATGATTTTTGTGATTACTGGTTAAAACTTTATGATGTTTATTGGTAGTATTTACAAATGTTATATTGGTTATCAGAGTTAGGATTTATAGTAGTTAGGGAATAATAGGATTTATAGTAGTTAGGGAATAATGGTAATAGAGGTTAAGGGTTATGATGGATATGGGTTATGGGTTATAGAGGTTAAAGGGGTTAGGGATTTAAAGATTTTGGGTTTAGAGGCAATACAAATGATGATGATTAAGGGTTAAAGTGGTTAATGGTTACATGTTATAGTGGCTAGGGGCCGGTTATTTGGTTAGGTGTTATCATTCAAGTATAAGGGTTACAATAATTAAGTGCTACAAGGGTTGGGGGAGATGAGGGTTATAACAATTAAAGGTTATATGGGTGAGGGTTTGCAAGGTTGTAGGATTAGTGTTTAGTAGTTATAATTATCAATGTGAAAGGTTCAAGCTTATAAGGATAAAGGATCATAACAATTAAGTTTAAGTTTATTAAGAGTTATTAGGAATATTAGTTATAGGGGTTAGGGATTAAATTAATTACATGTAAATTGTTATATAATGATATAATTATGGCTTGTTATGTAAGGTTTGTTTGGTGTTATAGAAGATATAATGATTTTTTTAAGAGTTTTGGTCTAAGGATATTGCAGTTATGGACCATGGGTTGAGGGTTGGGTTTTAGGGGCCAAAGAATATTAGGGATTTAAGATAATATAAATCAAGATTTACAAGGCTTTTATAGAAGTTAGATGTGGTAAGGTGAAAGGGGTTATCATCGTTACAAGTGTTGTGGATTATAACTTGTATGGTTTATTCAAGTTAAGGTATTATAAGGGTTAGGGGTTAGGATTATTGAGATTAATTATTAGGGTAATAGGTGAAATAAGTGATAGCAATTAGTAATTATAGCCAATAGGAGATTTAAGGGTGAAAGGGGCAATTAGGGTTAGAGTATATATGCGTAAAAGATGAAAAGGGTGATAAGAGTATATAGGGCTTATAAATTACTCATTAGGATTTAGGGGTTATAAGTGTTATCAATGTTAGAAATATAGGGGCCATATAGGTTAAGGTTTATAGGTTATAACAGTTAGGGGTAAAGTGGTTAGGTGATATAGGGATTGATAGTTATACCATCTATATCTATTAGGGGTTAATAAGACTATGGATTAAGGGTGCTATAGAAGATATGAAGGTTGTAGGTTATAATAGTTTATGTATCAAAGTCATATGAGTTATAATTTCGGAACTAAGCACCGTGGATTAACCATTGGGGTTTAGGGGTTATAAGGCTTAGTGATTTGGGATGATATGAGTTGATATTTACAAGGCTTGAAGAATAGGGCTTATATACGTTAGCGTATATAGGTGTTTATGATTAATGATTATAGGATTTAAGGGTGATTTATTGAAAGTTATCATAGGATATATATACTAGTTATGCATTATCTGATTTATAGGTTATTTGAGTTAACAAATTATAAGGGTCAGGGGATATACAAATTGGTAGTTAACAATGATATGGATTAGATGTTAGGGTGATATTTACATCCTGAGTGGTCCTAATGGTTAAGAACATGTGTTTCCTCCTAAGAGGTCACAAGTTCAAATCCAGAGGGGGGTAGGGTATGTATACCTCCATAGACTTTACCAGTAAAATCGCTGGGCAGAGGAGGTCTCATACACCAATTTGGTGTCTGGCTTGGCCGTGACCTTAAAAATAGATTATTATTATTATTATTATAAGTTTCAGGGGATATAAAATTTGGTAGTTAACAATGATAAGGATTAGATTTTAGGGTGATATTATAAATAGGGGATAGGGATTAAGAGTTATAATGGTTATAAGGGTGATAAGGGTTGTAGTATAGGTTCCAAAGGTTAAAGAGCGATAAGGGATATAGAACAGATGTCAAAGGTCAAAGGGTGATAAGGGTTCAAATATATAGGGTTAGAATTTATACGTTAATATTTAGGGTTTATAAGTGTTATGAAGATTATGGTTACAGGGGATATTGAGGTTAAGGTTTAGAGGTTATAAATGCTAGGGGATATAGGGATCAATAGTTATATCATCTAAAAAACAATTACGAGTTAGTGGTTATACGAGTTATAAAAGTTATTAAGGGTTGTGAGTGACTAGGATTAGGGGTTGTAAAAGTTATGGAAATGATCGATTTTGAGTTATATGGGTTAAGGATTGGTGGTATTAGGGAATATGGATTGTAGGGATTAAGGGTTATAGGGTCCATTGACCATGGAATAATAATTATAACAATTAAGGATTTAAGTGTTATAATGGTTACAAACTAAGGATTTAAGTGTTATAATGGTTACAAACTAAGGATCATAGTGGTTATACAATGTGTGATTATATGAATTTTAGGGGGTAGGAGATAAGGGTTATGGGTTATATCCCTTAGTTATTAAGTGTTATAAAGGCTATATAGAGTAGCATTTATAGGTGTTATAGAGGTTAGGGGTTAAAGTGATTTAGTATTATAGGGACTGGATATAGGGGTTAGAGGTTATGGGTGACAAAATTTACAAGTGCTAAGATTTATGAGGGTTAAGGGTTAGAATTTAGGGGTTAGAAGCATTAGGATTTATTGGTTATAAATGTTAGTGCTTATTAGGGTTAGGCATTATGGGTAATTAAGGTTAAGGGTAGTAGGGTTTAAGGTTTAGAGGTTATAGTGGTTAGATATTATGGGTTATAACTTTTAGGGGTAGGTTTTATATAGATTAGGGGAGGTAGGGGTGATAACCTCTTTGGTTTTTTCTTATATAAGGCTAGATGTTATAAGTTAAAAATTATGGTATATAGGGGTTATATGAGTTAGTGTTTATATCCGATATATGGGTTATTGGTTAGGGATGAAAGGAGTTATAAGGATTGTGTGTCACATGTTAAAGTGGTTAGGAGGTGCAATTTATAAGTATAGGGGTTCATAAAGGTTAATACTTTTGGTGATTATAGAGATTAAGGATTTTAGTTAAATAGTAAATTATTTTAAGGGTTTAAGGTTTATAAGAGTTTTATAATTAGAAGTATGAGATTTTGAATTATAGAGGTTAAGGTTTATGGTTTATACAAATTAATGGTTTGGGGTTATATTTGTTAGATGTGATTGGGGTTATATTTGTTAGATGTGATTGATGTTAGTTACCAATGGGGTTAGGGATTATAGATGTTAGGAGTTAGGGGGTATGGGATTAAGGATTTAAGATGTTTAGGGGTACAAGTGTAGATGTTATAGCAATAAGGGTTATACCAGTAACATGTTATTCTTAATAAGGATTAGAGGTTTAAATGGTTATGGTTAAGGAGGTATGGGTTTGAAGGCTTATGGGTTTTGATTAATAAGGGTTAAATGCATTAGTTGTTAGGGGCTTATAAGGGTTGTACTGGTGAGAGGTTATAGGGATTATAGTCCAGTTATTAGTTATGGTGGTTAAGGGTTATAGTATCCATGGATCGGTGGTTATAAAATCAAATATTATTAGGTGATAATACTTGTAAAATTTATAAGTGTTTTGGGAACAATGATTATAGAAAATTACAAGTGTTCTAAGGTTTTATGGGTTACATGTTCAAGGTTTCATAGGTTAGATATGTTAATGAATAAAATTGTTAATTCATAAAAATAATAGTGGTTTCAAGGGATATAACGGTATAGGTGAATGTGTTGTAGATTACACGAGTTATTACAATTAGGTGTTGGTAGTTAGGGGTTAGGGATTTTGGGGCTTAGGTATGATAGCGGGTGGTTATTGGCATAATAGAGGATATATGGGCTATGGTTGGTAGGGAAACTTTTAAGGATTCATAATTATCTTATAGTGTAGAAAATGTGGTGAACCTTACTAATTCCTAAAATGCCATGTATAAAATGTTTGGCGATATTTTTGTAAAATATTCAAAATTTTGAGGATTTTGTATAGTTTCTAAAAAAAATTGGCAACTTTATAGTAAAATTCTTTTATTTTATAGAATTTAAGTGAATAATTTTTAGAAAAAATGGAAATTGGTGATTTGTTTTGGGAAAGAAACTTGAAAAATTAGTGCAAGGGAAAATCCCCCCCCCCAAAAAAAAGGTTTCCCTTGTGGTTGAAAATTAGGGGATATAAAGGATAGTGTTGAGAAGATATAGATATTAAGGGATGGGATTTATAATGGTAAAAAATTATATAATAAATGTTTGAGGGATATATGGGTAAGATATCATAGGGATAATGGTTAGGAGTTAAAATGGTTATGGTTTATAGGAGTTAGGATTATGAATAAGGGTTTATGCTTATTAGGGATATGGTTTATAAATATTAGGGGTTATTTGATTTATGGGTAAGAGATGATAGGGGTTATGGTTTGTAGGGGCTAGGGGTTATGGGCTAAAGGGTTTTTAAGGGTTATAATACATAGAATCATAATAGTTATGGATTATAAGGATTATGATATAAGGTTAGGGGTTATAGTGTCAATTGGGTTTAGCATGGGTGGTTGGGATAAATTATTTTTACCCTCCCCACTCGTGTTCAATTCCTGCAAGTGATATGTTGAGCTCATAATGAATATATTGTTGTAATGGCTTCAAGAATTGTTGTTGACCAACCTTGTTAGAAAGGTTAGAAAGGTAAGGAATTATCAACATTAGGGATTATGAGTAAGGAATATAAGGGTTATGAAAATTCCTGAGAAGAATTCAGAGACCCCTACACCAGTCTCTTATAGGTGATTTCAGGTTGAAAATGCAGGCTTCAAACTAACCGACGCGACTGAGTGAATGAGATGGAACCTGAGGCGGGGGGGTTGCAAACCCCCTCATACTAGAATGTAGCCGCCAACTATAGAGCGAGAGCCAGAGCTAAGTGACCAACTTTCGAGCCACCACTCCATCTCCATGAGAAAATCCTGTTAAACGAACAAAGCTTGGGGAAGGACATGGAGGTAGAAGCAGACACGTCTCATCCAAAGGCATCTCGCACTTGGGAACCTGGAAAATGCATCCCCATAGCATCCAAGGCGGAAATATATGTAATAAACTCTACCAGAGTGGGGGAGCACACACAGTTCATGAAAGAACATGCCCTCATTGGAAAGTTTCTAGGGTTATGGCCATCGAAACGAGACCTCATGCGCTTGATCAAAAAATGGTGGAACCCTAAAGGGGATTATGAAGTCCAACTTAGCTCGAAGGGCTTCTTCACGATCATCATTTGCAATCTGGAGGACAAGGATCGAGTTTTTGAAAATGACACATATTTTTACAATTCTGTAGGGCTTTTCCTATGATTATGGACAGACTGCTTCAACCTAGAGAAAGAAGATTTCTTGACTCTGCCAGTCTGGATCTACCTTTAATCCTTGCCCCAGGATTTCTAGCTTGAAGAGATTCTCACAGGTATTGGTAATACCATAGGCATATATGTGAAAATCTCAGACGCACAAAAGAAAAGAAAATACACTTCCTATGCCTGAATATGTGTATACATGGATGTTTCCAAGGAATTGCTAGGCTCAGTCACCATTGAGTATTAGGATGAGGACTAGATTCAAACCATTGACTGTGAACACATTCCCTTTCGCTATTGGAAATGTAATGAGCATGGACATCTCTTTCGAGGATGACCCCTAAATGCATAGGCCCAATCGATGGGGGAAGGAAAATCGAAAGATGGCTTTACACTGATCACTGGACGGTGAAAACAACCTCCAAAGAAGTCTAGTCAAGAGGGGAATCAAAAGATAGGTTTTATGGGTTTAGGGCTCATAGGATTTAGGGGATATAGGGTATATAATATTTGGGATAGGTTTTATTGGTTTATGGCTCCATGGGTTAACCTATATAGTTATTAGTTGATGAGGCTAATATTTGTTGGGGCATATAAGGGTTAGGGATTAAGGTCACTATGGTATATGGGTTCATAGGGATTATGTGTCATAAGGGTTAATTGTTAATGGTTATGGGTAAGGGGTTAATGGACTTAGGGGCCACCAACATTAAGGATTAAGTGTTATAAATATAAGGGGTTTGGTGATATGGTTTTATTGGATAGCGGGTTAGGGTGATAATAGTTATAGTGGTATGTCATAATGTGATTATAGGGTTTATTGATTATAAATATTAATTTTTATTAGTTATAGGAATTAGGTGTTCATGGTTGATAAGCCAAGGCTTATGTGTTTTGGGTTGTATTTTTTAGGTGTTAGGGGTCAAAAATTATAGATGTTAGTGATTAAGGGTAATAGAGGTTATAGATTAGTACAAAAAATGTTTAGAGGTTATAGTTACTATATGTGTTAGTGGTTACAAGGGTTAAAATTAGAGTTAGAACTTTTAGGGTTAAGAAGTCACGGCTTCTAGAACCTATAGTGGTTATGGGTCATACATGGGGAAATATATCATACTCATTATAGGGGTTAGTGGTCATACATTTTAGTGCTTTGGAGTTAGAGGGATATAGGGGTTAAAATAGTTATAAGTAATAGGTTTAAAAATTAGAATTATAGGTGTTAGGGATTAGGGTTTAAGTGTTATGGGTTGAACATTAGGGATTATAAGAGTTAGGGTTTATAGAGGTTATGGCCGATTAATTTACATTAGTTATTAGTCGATAAGGGTTATAATTGTTAGGGGAATATAATGGCTACAAATTAAGTTTTATAGAGGTTTAGGGTGAAATATGTGAGTCACGCTATTTATAATGGTTAGGGGTTATACTTGTTACCCCCAAACTAGGGGAAACTAAGGAGATCGTGTCTCGAGGCCCACAGGTAGAAGACATGGAGTGCCAAGAGCTGGATGGGAAAAACATATCCCCATAGGGCCCTTCTTTTCATTGATGTATTCTACACATCACCACCAACAACGTCCACCACACTAGCCTGGTCCAAGAAGGCGATGGATCTTGCTCCATGAGGTAATGAGTCCAGGTATCATGGTAAGTGTCACTCTAATATTTGAAGCATTTGAGCATGTTGCAAAAGATATTTCTTGATTTAAAAATGTTTTCTTGGAATTTATGCTTTTTACCTTATTTAGACCTGGTGGGTGTCATTGTGTCCTAGTAAGTTGGTTACCCTTGGGAATAGGTTGCTACTGGGTGGTTCTTGAAGTGTCATCGTCCATTCTCAACCATACTTGTCACTTTCCATGCTTCATTCCCTCCATCTCCTCACCTTTTGGGACTTTCGAGTGTACTGACCCAAGAAGGGATTATACCTTATCTCATGGGAAGAAGGGGCTAAAGGCCCAGAGGGTAAAAGTAGATAGCAAAAGATAAAATCTAGTCATAAAAAATTGAGATGCTTCACCCAAGGATCCCCGAGAAAGCAATGAAACACTTCTCTATAAGAAATAGGGGACCTACAAAAATAAATGATAGTGAATACTCAAGGGGTTAGTTGGAGGATAGGAGGTCTCATCATGAGCCGACCTGTCATGATCATGGGTATTTAGCAGTATGACATTACCATCATCTCATCACTAAGCTAGGGTAGTGGCTCCCAATTACATGACTCAGAGGAAGGGGGTCTCATCATGAGGCATCCTTCTCATTTCCGTGAGGTATTTGTGAATAACACTATCGTTATCTGGACACAAAGGCTGGATAGTGGCCTCAAACTTGTTCCTTGAAACATGCAAGAAAGAGCTAAAAGAATGGAAAATATGTGGGCTTGGAAAAATTACATCACAGACGAAGGGAAGCTCACCCTCTACAAAGGTGCCCATAGATAAGACAATACAAACCCTTGTATGTCATGAACCCCATGCCCAAAAGATCACCCACACCATCCCACATGAACACATGACTAGGATAGGTTCCACTTAGGAAACATCCTGGACCAGAGGAGTGAGTGACCCAATAGGGCACCTTGAGACCCCTCCCGCACCTAAATCTGAAAAATTGTTTAACGTCCTTGAACATTTGTTTGGTTTGAAAAGGGGGGTTTGATGCACATGTTCGGGTGGTTTGATTATTAGATGTGGCTTACTTGTTATGATACTTGTGACTCATGAACCCCTGGAGGGTGTAACTATTTGTATTTGCAGGACCTTGCCCGGTGGACAGGTATTCATGAGGAGATGATCAGTTCGGACGTACATGAGAGCTTGAAGCCCAAGGATGGATGTAGAGACCCTAGGCTTGGGGCAAGAGAGTGACAACTGGTTTGCATAGTGAAGGAAGAGGACGCTGCCTTTGGAGGCACCCTAGCAGGCCTAGATGATGAGGGGCCACCCTTCCCGCCTAGACATTGGCTTTGGAGACCTTGGACGTCACCTTAGTAGCCCCATGACATCACCCAGGGCTAGGGTTTGACATTGAGAGATGTTGGGTTGTAGTTTTGGCATGTGTGGCATTGAGGAGGGCCTCTGGGGGCCTAATGTTTTGCTAGATGACCTCAACGTCTCATGGAGGAGGCCTAATGTCACCCTAGGAAGGATGATGTCACCCTCTTAAGGGTTTAATTTTGAATTTTAAGAGAAAATTGACATGTAGGCTCTGTTTTGTGAAAAGACACAACTTTTGGGTAAATTAGCCGGGATTTCCCATATAAATATGGTTGGCTAATTTCAATTTTTGATCATTACTCACCTCTCACAAGAGGGGGACTGAAATTGGTGCCCTTTTTGGGGTGCTTGGCTGAAAATTTGAGGCACACTTGCTTGGAGACTTGTTTGGATGCATTTTGGATCATTTCTTGGTGGAATTTTGGCAAATCTAGGGTTTTTATACTTGATTATTATTGGTGAAGTACGTAAATTTGTAATTTTCATTTCATGACGAATGTTTATGGTATGTTTACTTGTTCATATTTAAGATTATGAAATTTCTTGCTTGAAAACCCTAGGAGTAAGAAACATAAGGTGCTTCTTTCTTGCTCTTTGTTTTGCTAGTCTTGCCTAAGAAGATCTTGTCTAGACAAACTTCTAGAGCCCTAAAGTGCTAGCACTTTAGAAGCTTTGTCTAGTTCTTATTGCATTAAATATTTTCAAGAGTCTAAGGATAAAAGAAATCGCTAAGGCCTAGAACTGCCTACACCCAAGTTGAACCTTCTCTTAAGGGCTTGGTACTTGAGGACTTAAGTTGCTACTCCCCAAGCTTCCACCTTTTCATCTCTTAGACAAGTATAATCATTGGTATTTCTCCAAGTTATTTTGCTGATATAATTGACTCCATAAACCCTAAAAGGCACTAGTTCTGACTTTTGTCTTGTTGGAATATTGACCAAACACTCAAACCTTATTCTCTCAAGCCTATGCTAACTAAGTCGAACACTAACTTAGCCTAAATCTCTAACTTTCTTGTTGTTGTTATAAATGTTTTCTACAACCATATAACTGTAGCAAATATTCTGCATACACTAAGCTAACTCATAAATAACTTACTCAGAACTTGCTTGTGACAATTGCTAAGTAATCTACTTGATAAATGTTAAGTTTCAATCGTATTTTCTTGCAATTCTGAGCACTAATTCTTGTGTCTGTTACAAAACATTCATTGTTGTTGTAAACTGATAAGTTTCTACAAATTTGCTTCAGCCACTATATTTTTTATTGTCTAACGTCTTTGGAGGCTTTTACTATCATTCTAGTACTTGGAAATGGTTATATGCATGCTATATTGTTCTTGTTTCAGGCAGGTACATCAAGACTTTTCTTTGCCTCAATTCTTCAGAAGTAGACACTCTTGACTTAGGTGACCAGTGAGAGGGGGGGTATTTCTTGACACATGTTTAACCTACCCAGCCCTTTAGGTCACCGGGGATGCCTCCCTTGGGGTAGGATCTCTCCTACTCCTAAAAGAAGGGGATTTCCTATTGAGGTGACAGTGATAAGATATCCCATTGTTACGCCAATCTCCCTCACTTGCCATGGGATTTGGGCAAGTACATATTGTGCGATAACATTTTTAGCATCGTTGTCGGGGAACGAGTCAATTTTCCTTGAATGGCATATATTTGGTAATCTTTTTCCTCAAAGCCTTCTTACTTTACAAGATTACCTAGCGACTCCACTGAGGGTGATTCCCTCTTTCCCTTTGATAATCCCTAGAAGGATTATTTGGCGACTCCACCGATGACAAAGCCAACCATGGCTTCTCAATGGGACCTAGGTAATTTCAAATCCTTGGATATGAGTAAAATTTTGGGTTACCCTCGACAAATTCTTGCAAGGTATGAGAAATGGATCCCTAAATTCACTGGTGATGATGAGGTTAACGTTGAATATCATATTAGTGACTTTTGGGACTTCTTTCAACTCCACCCTATCAATGATGATGTTGAAGATCTGGCAATGAAACTTTTCTCTGCCACTCTTCATGACAATGCTAGAAGATGGTATGATAGTCTCCCTGATGCCAGCATCACATCTATGGACCAATTAGAAGAAATATTTCTCAAGAAATTAAGTGTTAAACTAGAAGATATCCGCATGTTGATAAAAATACTTGATTACATGGAAAAGACTAAGAATGAGACTGTTAAGGAGTTCCTTACCAGGTTCAAGAAGTTGTTACAAAAAATCCCTAGAAGCCATCCTCCTGAACATAATTTCCTCATTTCCCTGTATACCAGGCCATCCTTAGGGAAATTAGGATTCCTCTTCGATAAAAGGGGCCCACAGACAATCCAACAATCTTATGACATGGTTACAGAAATCGAAGCCAATATCTCCTCATCCAAGGAAGAACATTTCTCTACTCCAAAAGTCAAGGTTGATAACCTTGAGGTTACCCCAAATATTCTTAATCCAGAGAGTATAACTTACCTTAAGATCTTCATTAGAGGATTCCTCGAAAGGTGGGACCAAATCATCAACCGACAAGAGGTTGAAGAGAGGGTTCTTGATGAAGGTTACCAATCCCATGAGGAAGAGCAAGAATTTACTCATAATTCTACCAAAGATAACAAAGACCTGGTTGAAGAACAAAAGCATGAAGATAGCAATCATGAGGATGAAGTGTTGATGTGTGCCCCTCCTTTCTGATGAAGCATCCAAGATCCTATCCCCCCCGCATAAGAAGAAGAGGATAAGGTTAATCATTTTCCCTTTCAGGTTGTTGATGATGCCCTATTCTATGATTCAGAAGATGAATAAGTAAAGGAATCCTTGGACGAGCTAGACCCTTCATGTTGTGATGAAGGTGACGATATGATTGAAGAGGCGAGTCATGAAGATGAAGTAATGATATATGCTCCTCCATTTGATGAATTTATCGAAGCCTTTGTCACTCTTGCACAAGAAGAAGAGAATATGGTAAGTCGTTTCCCTTTCTAGGATTTTGACGATGCTTTATTTTATGATTTGGAAAGTGAAGAAGTGTTAGAGGAACCCTTGGATGTACTAAACCCTTCATGTTATGATAAAGGTAATGATATGGTTGATAGTATTGATGAGTTCATACATGTTGGAAGACGTAAATGGGATGTGGTTGGTCATGATGAAGATCCCATTTATGATATGGAAGGTCATTTTCAATTGTTGCCTTTACAACTATCATATGATATTGCTATTGGTTCTAACATTTGGAAACAAGGAGATGATATAATTACACATATATTCCAAACACCCAAGGATGACTTGATGGAATGTTCTCATGATGATTTTTGGTCACACATTGAGGAGTTTGACGAATATTGTTTTGAGCACTTGGATTTATTATATGAAGAAACTTTTCAATCGTCATTGTGCTCATATTTTGATAAGGGTGACGACATGGTTTTCTTGAAGAAGGATACTTGTGATGACGTTTTCCAGCTCCCTTCATTTTCTTTATCTCGCTATGTCACTAAGGATACAGTTTGGAAACATGTCCCTTGTCTCAAGTTCTCTCTAGGGAAAAACTTTCTTATAGAATTCAGGGGTAGGTTAAATGCTCTAAGAAGAAGTTGTGTATCTTAGTCTTTCAAACTTCCCCTGGGTTGTCAGTCATCCTCTAGATTATTGTTAGTCCCTTCTCAGACCTCGGGGAGTGATGAGGTCCAGGGTAGTCAACCTTCAGATTCTTTGAGTCAACCTCTTGAGTCTTCGACCTTTCATGACCCTTTTCAGAGATGGATCGAGCGCCTTTTTGGGAGTGTGACTTGGCATGATTTTGTCCCTCCCTTCCGCCTCCATGAGTAAGATGTTACGATTCCTTATGATATGATACATTCTTTAACTCATGTTCTTTTTATGCTTAACTTATCATTGTTTTGGTTTATGATGAAGCACAAAGGCATGTATTATGATATATTTCTAGGATGGTTTCACTAGTTATATGATTATATATAGCATTCACAGGTAAGTACAGGTAAGTTTAGGTAGGTAGGAATTTGCATCCATTGTATATACCATGCATATCATGTTAGTGTAATTGAATTTTCATTTTCATGTTTCTTTATCTCATTTGTTTATATTGTATGATCATGATTACATGTTAGAATACAAATATTTCTTTTGGTTTTCATTTTGATTTTATCATATATGGACGAAGGGTGATTTTACCACCCTAGATACGCTAATGTTTTGTTTGAGTTTTAGCAGGCACATGTCATACTAGAGATGTTGAGGTTCTCATGCACTCTACGGTGAGCACATGTCCCCAAGTAGGAGCCAAATGTTACCCCCAAACTAGGGGTAAATAAGGAGATCATGTCTTGAGGCCCACAGGTAGTAGACATGGAGTGTCGAGAGCTGGATAGGCAAAGCATAGCCCCAAAGGGCCCTTCTTTTCATTGACATATTCTACACATCACCAACAACAACGCCCACCACAACGACCTATTACAAGAAGGCGATGGATCTTGCTTCATGAGGTAATGATTCCAGGTATCATGGTAAGTGTCACTCTAATATTTGAAGCATTTGAGCATGTTGCAAAAGATCTTTCTTGATTTCAAAACGTTTGCTTGGAATTTATTCTTTTTTCTTATTTAAACATGGTGGGTGTCATTGTGTCCTAGTAAGTTGGTTACCCTTGGGAGTAGGTTGCTACTGGGTGGTTCATTGAAGAGTCATTGTCCATTCTCGACCATACTTGTCACTTTACATGCTTCATTCCCTCTATCTCCTCACCTTTTGGGACTTTCAGGTGTACTGACCCAAGAAGGGATTGTACCTTATCTCATGGGAAGAAGGGGCTAAAGGCCCAGAGGGTAAAAGTAGCTGGAAAAAGATAAAAGCCAATCATAAACCTTCGATATGCTTCGCCCAGGGATCCCCGAGAAAGAAATGAAACGCTTCTCTATAAGAAATGGGGGACCTACAAAAATAAATAATAGTGAATACTCAAGGGGTTAGTTGGAGGATATGAGGTCTCATCACGAACTGACCTATCATGATCATGGGTATTTAGCAGTATGAAATTACCATAATTTGGTCACCAAGCTAGGATAGTGACTCCCAATTACATGACTGAGAGGAAGGGGGTCTCATCACGAGCCAACCTTCTCATTTCCACGAGGTATTTGTGAATGACACTATGGTCATCTGGTCACCAAGCTAGGATAGTGGCTCCCAATTACATGACTGAGCAGAAGGGGGTCTCATCAAGAGCCAACCTTCTCATTTCTACAAGGTATTTGTGAATGACACTATTGTTATCTGGACACCAAGCCAATATATTGGCCTCCAACTTGTTCCTTGAAACATGCAAGAAAGAGCTAAAAGAATGGAAAATACGTGGGCTTGGAAAAATTGCATCACGAATGAAGGGAAACTCACCCTCTACAAAGGCAGCCATAGATAAAACAATACAAACCCTTGTATGTCATGAAACCCATGCCCAGAAGTTCACCCACACCATCCCACATGCACACATGACTATGATAGGTTCCACTTAGGAAACACCCTGGACCAGAGGAGTGAGTGACCCAATAGGGCACCTTGAGACCCCTCCCACACCTAAATTTGACGAATTGTATAAAGTCCTTGAGAGTTTTTTTAGTTTGAAAAGGGGGGTTTGATGCACATATTCAGGTGGTTTTATTATTAGATGTGGCTTACTTGTCATGATACTTGTGAATCATGAACCCCTGGAGGGAGTACCTATTTTTATTTGTAGGACCTTTCCCGATGGACATGTATTCATGAGGAGATGATTAGTTCAGACCTTCATGAGGGCTTGAAGCCCAAGGATGGATGTAGAGACCCCATGCTTGGGGCAAGACAGTGGCAACCAATTTACACAGTGAAGGAAGATGATGTTGCCTTTGGAGGCACCCTGGAAAGCCTAGACGATGAGGGGCCACCCTTCCCACCTAGACGTTGGCTTTGGAGACCTTGGACGTCACCCTAGTAGCCCCATGGTGTCACCCAGGACTAATATTTGACATTGAGAGATGTCGGGTTGCAGTTTTGGCACGTGTGGCATGGAGGAGGGCCTTTGGAGGCCCAAGGTTTTGCTAGATGACCTCATCTTCTCATGGAGGAGGCCTAGCGTCACCCTAGGAAGTATGAAATCACACTCTTTAGGGTTTAATTTTTGAAAATCAATTTAATTTTGAGTTTTAAGAGAAAATTGACATGTAGGCTTTGTTTTGTGAAAAGACAACTTTTGGGTAAATTAGCCAGGATTTCCCATATAAATATGGTTGGCTAGTTTTATTTTTTGATCATAACTCACCTCTCACAAGAGTGGGATTGAAATTGGTGCCCTTTTGGGGGTGCTTGGCTGAATATTTGAAGCACACTTGCTGGAGACTTGTTTGGATGCATTTTGGATCATTTCTTGGTGGAATTTTGGCAAATCTAGGGTTTTTATGCATGATTATTCTTGGTGAAGTAAGTAAATCTGCAATTCTCATTTCATGACAAATGTTTATGGTATGTTTACTTGTTCATATTTAAGATTATGAAATTTCTTGCTTGAAAACCCTAGGAGTAAGAAACATAAGGTGTTTTTTTCTTGCTCTTTGTTTTGCTAGTCTTGCCTAAGAAGATCTTGTCTAGACAAACTTCTAGAGCCCTAGCACTTTACACTTTAGAAGCTTTGTCTAGTTCTTATTGCATCAAATATTTTTCAAGAGTCTAAGGATAGGAGAAATCGCTGGGGCCTAGAAGTGCCTACACCCTAGTTGAACCTTTTCTTAAGGGATTGGTACTTGAGGACTTAAGGTGCTACTCCCCAAGCTTCCACCTTTTCATCTCTTAGACAAGTATAATCATTGTTATTTCTCCTAGTTATTGTGCTGATATTATTGACCCCATAAACCCTAAAAGTCACTAGTTCTCACTCCTCTCTTTTTGGAAGATTGACCAAACACTCGAGCCTTATTCTCTCAAGCCTATGCTAACTAAGTCTAACACTAACTTAGCCTAAATATCTAACTTTATTGCTGTTGTTATAAATGTTTGATACAACCATCTAACTGCAACAAATTTTCTGCATACACTAAGCTAACTCATAGCTAACTTACTTAGAACTTACTTGTCACAATTGCTAAGTAATCTACTTGATAAATGCTAAGTTTCGATTGTATTTTCTTGCAATTCTGAGCACTAGTTCTTGTGGTTGTTACAAAACATTCATTGTTGTTGTAAAGTGATAAGTTGCTGCAAATTTTCTTCAGCCACTGTATTTTTTATTGTCTAACATCTTTGGAGGCTTTTACCATCATTCTAGTACTTGGAAATTGTTATATGCATGCTATATTGTTCTTGTTCCAGGCAGGTACATCATCACTCTTCTTTGCCTCAATTCTTCAGACGTAGACACTCTTGACTTAGGTGACCAATGATAGGGGTGATATGGGGGGTATTTCTTGACACATCTTTAACTTAACCAGCCCTTTAGGCCACCATGGATGCCTCACTTGGGGTAGACTCTCTCCTACTCCTAAAAGAAGGGGATTTCCTATTGAGGTGACAATGATAGGATATCCCATTGTTACGCATATATCCTTCACTTGCCTTGGCCTTTGGGCAAGTACATATTGTTTGATAACAATACAAATTACATGTGTTAGGGATTTGGGGTTACAAGAGTTTGAGGTTAGATATTACGAGGGTTAAGTGTTATATAATTTAGGAGTAAGGGGTTATTGGGGATAGAGGTTAAAGGGGTTTGGGTATAGAGAAGTTGGAGGATTTATCATAGGTTTGATATTTTTTAAGGGTGAAAGGGTTATGGGTTATAATGATTTTAGGTTAGGGGTTAAAGGGGTTAGTCGGTTTAGTGGTTTTATGGATTAGGGTTTATATGAATTATGATTAGGTGTTAAGGTATATAAGGTTTAAGGGTAATAAGGGTTAATGGCTTCAAGAATTATATGGATTGGAGGATATTGGTTAGATATTAGTGGTTTAGGGGTTTTGATTTGGATGGTTTTATGGATTAAGGGCAAGTGCTTATGTGATATAAGGGTTATGGATTAGTTATTAAGCCTTATAATGGTTATTGGTTAGAAATTATTGTTAGAAAAATAGGACCACAGAGCAATAAAATAAAACAAATGCGGAAATAAAACATAGAAGATACACAATACAATAGAGACACAGATATACGTGGTTCACCCAGTGTGGGCTACGTCCACCAGAGAAATTACTAGGTCCTTCCTTTATTATTATCCAGCAAGTGAAGGGATACAACCTACAACACACCCGCTATAACTTCCTCTTCTTTCTCTCACAGTATCATCTCTCAGAATACAATATTTCCATTGATACATAGCCGCAATACATTTCCCTCATAAAAGAGGGTTTCCTTCTAGGGAAAAAAACCCTAACATAAATTCTACCGTCAAATCTGTGACCTTATACTGAATGGTCTAGATTTACTATGAAATTACAATATACATTTACAAGGAAATTTTTCCTTCGAAGGCTTGCTTGTCCCTGGACCCCGCAAGGGGGTAACCCTCGCTAAACTCCCTCGCATGGAGGAGAGTACATTCTTTCGGGGTGTAAATTCTTCATGGGGTATAAACATGGCTGAAAACAAAGACCTCTGAATCAGGAAGATAATCAAGCTCCACAATCAACAATCTCCCACTTGGAGACTGATCTCAACAACTCCACCATTGTTGTATCTGTTGGACTATGATTCTTCTTGGACTTGGAAAATTTCGCATCTTCATATTCATGCTTGAATACCAACTAAAACTGAGCACGAATGCAGTTTCTCCCTGGTTACTCCCTTTGTTAACATGTCTGCATGATTCTGGCTAGTGTGTATCTTTTCCAACTTCAAATTTCCATCTTCCAAGACGGATCGTATGAATGGTACCCGAGTTGTATATACTTAGTTCTCAAATGGAAGGATGAGTTCTTTGCAAGATGAATGACACTCTCACTTTAACAGTACAACCTGCTATTCTCTTTCTTCTTTCCCAATTCCTCCATAAACCTTTGTAACCAAATCATCTCTTTACTAGCCTCTCTAGCAACAACATACTCTGCCTCTATTGTTGAAAGTGAAACAACCTTTTGTAGTTTCGAAATCCAACTTAGTGTTGTTCCACCTACAGTAAAAACATACCCTGTGGTGCCCCTCATGCTATCTTTATCACCTTCCATATCTGAATCAACATATCCATGTAGAATAGTGTCTGAACCTTCAAAACATAATGCATGAGTAGAAGTACCTCTCAAATACCTGAGAATCCAATTTGTTGCCTCCCAATGTTCTTTACCTAGATTTTTCATATACCTTCTCACAACTCCCACTACATGTGCAATATCTGGTCTTGTGCAAACCATCGCATACATCAAGCTGCCAATTGTTGATGAATAAGGGACCCTGGACATGTATTCTATCTCCACCTATTTCTTGGGACACATTTCCTTAGTTAATTTGAAATGGCTGGCCAACGGTGTACTAACTAGTTTTACATTCTGCATTCTAAACCTTTCCAACACCTTCTCTATGTACTCACCCTGAGACAATGTCAATTTTCGATTTTTCCTGCTTCTTGTTATTCTCATACCAAGGATTTTCTTTGTAGCACCCAAATCCTTCATCGCAAATGAATTAGTTAATTTCTTCTTGAGCACATTTATATCCTGCATATTAGACCCTGCAACAAGCATGTCATCTACATACAATAGAAAGATAATATAGCTTCGAGTTTCTAGCCTTTTAGAATAAATACAATGATCATAATGACATCTACTATAACCTTGTTTTGTCATAAACCTGTCAAACTTCAAATACCACTGCCTTGGAGCTTGCTTTAGGCCATACAACCTCTTCTTCAACCCGCATACCAAATTCTCCTTCCTTTTGACCTCATACCCCTGTGGTTGCTGCATATAAATATCTTCCTCCAAATCCCCATGGAGAAAAAATGTTTGAGATGTAAATATTCTATTGCCACAAGACTTAAAATAGTCCTAATTGAGGTCATTTTAACAACAGGAGAAAATATTTCATCAAAATCTATACCTTTCTTTTGTGCAAACCCCTTTACAACAAGTCTAGCCTTGTACTATTGTTTTCCTCCATCTTCTTCCTTCAACTTGTAAACCCATTTATTCTGAAATGCTCTTTTTCCTGCAGGCAACTGACTCAACTCCCAAGTCTGGTTAGTTACCAAGGAATCCATTTCCTCTTTCATTCCTTGCTCCCACTTATTTTTGGTGTCTACCTACATTGCCTCTTCATAACATTCTGGTTCACTAGAATCAATCAACAATAAATAATACAATGATAGAGAGTATCATTCAGGGGGTCTACTTAACTTGGTAGATCTTCTAACAACACTTGCAGGAATTTGAGGTACCTGTTGCTCCTGTTGTTGTACATTTTGATTTTCTAGTTCCTTTGGAATTTCTTTTTTAGTGATCTCATCAAGCACTATGTATTTTTTTTTTCTTGTATCTTTCCTTGCAACTGATCTTTGTACATGACCTTCTCATTGAATATGAAATCTCTACTCCTAATGATTTTGTGATTTTCATAATCCCATAAGTGATAAACCAAAATCATTAACACTGTATCCAATAAAGGTACACTTCTTGGATTTTGCCTCAAGATTTCTTCTATTTTCTTTATCAATATGGACAAATGCTTCACAACCGAAAGTCTTCAAAAAATAATAGTTTACCTTTTTACATGTCCATGCTTCCTATGAAATTCCACCATGCAAAGAGGTTGAAGGTCCTCTGTTTATTAAGTAAACATCAATATCTACAACATCTGCACAGAAATGTAAGGGAAAACCAGCATACAATATCATACTCCTTGCACGCTCCATGATTGTCCTGCTCATCCTTTCTGACACACCATTTTCTATTGGTAATCCTGGAACTGTCTTCTCTCTAAGAATCCCATGGTATGAAAAATAATCATCAAACTCCTTGCTGCAATATTCACCTCCATTTTCTGATCTGAGACACTTCAACCTTTTTCCTGTTTCATTCTCAACCAAAGCTTTCCGTTTCTTAAAAGTATCAAAAACATCATATTTTTGTTGAATTCAATAAACCCAAGTTTTTCTAGTTGCATCATCAATAAATGTAACATAATAACGAGAGCCACCAAGAGATGATACCTGAGCTAGTCCCCATACATTTGTATGCACAAGCTCTAACCTTTCACGCTTCTTTTATTTTCCGACTTTGAGAAATCTGACTCTCTTATGTTTTCCATAAACACAATGCTCACATAAATCCAAATCAATTTGTTTAAGATCTGGAAACAAATTTCTTTTGTGAAGTATTTGCATCCCCTTCTCACTCATGTGTCCAAGCCTATGATGCCACAGTGTTGTATCCACTCCTATAGAATCTAAAGAGATAGAAGAGTCAATATTACCAATGCATAAATACAATGTACCTACCTTCTCTCCTTTTGGTATCACCAATGATCCTTTGGTGACCTTCCACACCTTATCTGTAAATATGGATATACAACCTTCACTTACCAACTGCCCTGTTGAAATCATATTTTTTCTTAGATCTCAAACATGTCTTACCTCTTTCAACAACCATTGGTCTCCATTCCTTTGCTTTATTTTTACATTTTCCATTCCAACAATTTTGCATGGTGCATCATCACCCAAATGAACTTGTCCAAAATCACTTTGAACATAATCTAGAAAATGTTTACTATGGGGTGTGGCATGAAATGAAGCCCCTGAATCTACTACCAAAGACTCAAAAATATTATCTACAGAAAGAATAAAAAAATCTTGTAACACATCACCTGTTACATTTGCTTCCTGATTTTTCTCCGGCTGTCCATCTCTTTGTTTCTTTGGAGCTCTGCAGTCTTTCTTCAGATGTCCTTTCTTCCCACAATTCCAACACTCTATCTTTCCAAGTTTGGATTTGGATCTTCCCTTCCTAGAATTATCGTGGTTCCTTGAGCCCTTTCCTCTATCCTTTTGTCTTCCCTTGTTCTACATGTTTAACGCATTACCTGATGTCTCACCTGTGCTTTTACGTCACATTTCGTCGCTAATGATAACACCAACAACATCATCAAATTTTAAAGTGTGTGAACCAAAGACAGATTTACTTACAGCCATGACCAAGCCGTTTTAGCTTTCTAGCAATGAGCACAATATTAGAAGAGCCCTAACCTCATCATCAAAGTCCACTTTTATAGAACTTAGTTGATTAGTAACCGTATTGAATTCATTTAAATGATCTACAACAAACCCACCTTCTGGCATATTCATATTAAATACTCTCTTCGTTAGAAATACCTTATTGGACACCGAGGTTTTTTCATACAGTTTATCCAATGCATCCATTAGTTCCTTCGTTGTCTTTTCTTTCGAAATATTGAAAGCCACCGACGCTGCTAGGCTTAGTCGTATTGTTCCTAGTGCCTTTCTGTCGAGAACCTCCCATTCTTCGTCCTTCATGGCCGTCGAATTCTTTGATATTCCACCCAATGGTAGGAATAGATCCTTTTGATATAAATAATCTTCCATCTGCATCTTCCATAACTTTGGCCGTTAAATTTCTCGACCCTAAACTTTCCATCTTCCACCATTTCTCCCACTCGAACCAGAAACCCTCTTTTCCTACGATTTACCTTTTGCTTTCATAATAGTTGTTAGAAAAATAGGATCGTGGAGCAATAAAATAAAACAAATGCGGAAATAAACACATAAGATACACAATACAATATACACAGATATACATGGTTCACCTAGTGTGGGCTACGCCCACTAGAGAAATTACCAGGTCCTTCTTTTATTATTATCCAACAAGTGAAGGGATACAACCTACAACACACCCGTTGTAACTTCCTCTTCTTTCTCTCACAATCTCCTCTCTCAGAATACTATGTTTGAAATGATACACAACCGCAATACATTTCCCTCATAAAAAGAGGGTTTCCTTGTAGGGAAAAAAACCCTAACATAACTTCTATCGTCATATTTGCGACCTTATAATGAACGGTCCAGATTTACTATGAAATTACAATATACATTTACAAGGCAATTTTTCCTTCGAGGGCTTTGCCTCCGAACCCCCATTGGGGAACGTTGTCCCTTGAACCCCCACCGGGGGCCCACTTTCCCTCAAACCTTGTAGGGGAGGTAACCCCGCCTACACTCCCCCACATGGAGGAGTGTACGTACATTCTTCTGGGGTGTAAAGTCTTCATGTGGTATAAACATGGCTGAAAACAAAGACCTCTAAATCAGGAAGATAATCAGGCTCCACAATCATCAATTATGAGGGATGAATGGTAGTTAGTGTTTATACAATTTATATATTATATGGGTTAGGTATTAGTTGTTATAAGGGAAAGGGTGATTCAAAATATAAGTGTTATGCGAAAGAGGTGTTTTAAGGGCTAGAGGTTATGTTGTTTAGGAATGTAGGTATAGGTTAATGAAATTAGAGGTAAAAGTTAAGGGTATATAGGTTAGGAGTTTGTCTTTATAATAATTAGGGGTTAAGGGTTATAATTGTTGAGTGTTAAAAGAGTTAAGAGGTCATAATAAATATGTGTAAAGAGTTATTATGGTTGAGGTTATCAAATTTAGGGGTTATAAGGGTTAAGTGTTAGAGGTGAGATTGGTTTAGTGGTGTTTATGTATATAACTATTAGTGGATATAGCTAAATAATTAGGGTTAATGGGGTTATAGAAACTCAAAGTTATACATATTATAAGGGTTAGTTGAAATGAGTTATATTGAATAAAAGTTAATAGTTATGGGGGTTAGTTGTAATACGGGTTACACAAATCATGTGTAAAGTGTTAAGGTTTCTAGGATTTAAGGGTTAAGTGTGATTATGGTTTTTGTGGTTAGTGGCTAAAACAATTATAAGGGTTAGGGTTTGTATTTCCTAGGGATTATATTGGTTATAAGGGTTAGTAGTGAGAATTCTTGGGGATCAACGATAACATATTTTATAGGTTAGGATTGATATGGTTTATATGAGTTAGTGTTACAAAGGTTAAATGGGTTATGGGTTTTAGAATTTCCATTTTAGGGTTAATATCAATAATAGTGATCAAGGGTTATAATCATTAAAAATTAAGGGTTAGAATGATTATATTGGCTACAATCTTTTTTGTTAGGGATTGGGGATCAACGATAACATATTTTATAGGTTAGGATTGATATGGTTTATATGGATTAGTGTTACAAATGTTAAATGGGTTATGGGTTTTAGAATATCCAGTTTAGGGTTAATATCAATAATAGTGATCAAGGGTTATGATCATTAAAAATTAAGGGTTAGAATGATTATATTGGCTACAATCTTTTTTGTTAGGGATTGGGGTTCATGAGTTATCATAGATTATAGTTTTAGGATGAGAGGTCACATTTATTTCAATTTATGTATTATAAGGGTTATACTAATTAATGTAATATGGGTGAGGGTTTGTAGGTGTTTGAGAATAGGGTTTATCCATTATAGAGGTTATAAGAGTTAAAGGTTGATGGTTATATGGGTTAGGGGTTTTGGTAGTTAAGCTTATTAGGATTTAGAGGTCGGATAAAGGTTATTTGGGCTATATTGGTTTAGAATTGTGCTCTATAGGGTTTAAGGATTGGTGTTTATAAGGGTTAGGTATGGAGATAATTAAGGGTTAAGTGTTAGGGATGATAAGGCTTATAGTGTTATGGAGTAAAGTGGTTATATGGTTTGAGGATTATAAGGATTAACGTTTATGAGATATATGGATTAGGTGCTTAGGGGTAATAAGTTAGGATTTACTTGTTTGGGGTTTACAAGTTAGATATCATAGAGGTTAGTGATTAGGGGTAATAGAGGTAATAGAGGTAATAGACTAGTACTAATAATGGATAGATTAATGTACACGTTCAAGGTTATAAGGGTTAAATTTTCAAGGGTTTAGGGATTGGGGATTCTAAAAATTATAGTGGTTGTCGGTCATATGGATTTGGGGAAACGAGTTATAGTGATTATAAGGGTTAGTGGCCATAGATTTTTAGGGGTTTGTGTTTATAGGGGTTAGGGGGTTACTGGGGTAATAATGGTTGTAGGTAATAGGCTTAAAATTATAGTTACAGAGGTTACATATTATAAGTGACATGGGTTAGACATTAGGGATGAAAAGGGTTGAGGGTTATAAAGGTTATGGGTTTAGGGTTCCATACATTAGTGTATATAGTTATTAGTTGGTAATCCTTATAATTGTTATGGAATATAAAGGGTAGGGATTATTTTTTATAGAGGTTAAGGATGAAACATGTGACACCACTTATAATGGTTATGGTTCATATCAATTACATGTGCCAGGGATCATGGGTTATAAGAGTTTGAGGTTGGAGATTACATGGGTCAACAATTATATAATTTAGGTTTTACGAGTTATTGGGGACAATGGATAATGTTCAGGGGTTATAAAGGTTATGGGATTGGGTTTATAGGAATTAGGGTGAGAGATATTGGAGGGGTTAGTGGGTATAGAGGTTATAGGGGTAAAATAATTCTTAGGTATGAAAAGCGTTTTGTTGGGCATTGAATAAAGTGGTTATAGATTTATGCTTTATCATGATTAGTAGTTAAAGGGTAGAGGGATTGGATGTTTAGGGATTATAGGTTAGAGTTTAGGTTTTAACAATTGTATTGGTCAGGGGTTAGGTGTGATAAGGCTTATATATTATATACATTACTAATTATACTTAATCAAATTTAAGGATTAAGACTAAAAGGTGTTAGTATAATAGGGAATATAAGGGTTCAAGGTTACAAAGTTTAAAATTTAGGGCTTCGTAGTATGGGTTATTGTTTGTAGAATTTATAGTGGTTATAGATTATACAAGTTAGGAGAAAGGGATTATAGTCATTATAGGTGTTAGGGATAATGGGTTTTATGGGTTTGGGTCTCATAGAGTTTAGGGGATAGAGGGTATATAATGGTTAGGGTAATATGTTTAGAAATTAGAGTTACAGGGGTTAGGGATTCGAGTTTATAATGTCATTGTTTGGACATAACTAAATGTGTTTTAGGTTATAAAGGTTATGGGTTTATTGATTCATGGATTAGTCTATATAGTTATTAGTTGACGAGGCTAATATTTGTTAAGGCATATAAGGGTTTGGGATTAAGGTCACTATGGTATGTGGGTTCATAGTGGTTATGGGTTATAAGGGTTAGTTGCTAATGGTTATGGGGGTTATGGGGGTTATGGGTAAGGGGTTAATAGACTTAGGGGATACCATTATAGGGGTTAGTGGTCATACATTTTAGTGCTTAGGGGTTAGAGGGATATAGGGGTTGAAGTAGTTATAGGTAATAGGTTTTAAAATTAGAATTATATGTGTTAGAGATTAGGGTTATAACGGTTATGGTTGGACATTATGGATTAAAAGTGTTATAGGTTTAGGGTTCCATGGGTTAATTTATATTGGTTATTAGTTGATAAGGGTTATAATTGTCAAGGGATATAAGGGTTAGGGATTAAGTTTTATAGAGGTTTAGGGTGAAATATGTGAGTCACACTAATTATAATGGTTTGGGATTGTACAAGGGATTTGGGTTTACAAGAGTTTGAGGTTAGATATTATGAGTGTTAAGATTTATATAATTTAAGAATAAGACGTCATTGGGGATAGATGTTAAAGGGGTTTGGGTATATATAAGTTAGACGATTTATCATAGGCTTATATTTTTTAAGGGTTATGGGTTATAAGGATTAGAGATTAGGGGTTAAAGGGGTTAGTGAGTTTATGGATTAGGGGTTAAAGGGGTTAGTGGGTTTATGGATTAGGGGTTATATGAATCATGGGTTAGGTGTTAAGGTATATAAGGTTTAGCGATAATAGGGGCTATAAGTGTTAATGGTTTCAAGAACCATATGGATTAGACGATATTGGTTAGAGACTAGTTGTTTAGGGGTTTTTATTTGGATGGTTTTATGTATTAAGGGTAAGTGATTATGTGATATAAGGGTTATGGATTAGTTGTTAGGGTTTATAATGGTTATTGGTTAGGAATTATGAGGAATGAGGATTATGGATAATTGGTTAAAATCAATGTTGCAAACATTGACATCGACAAAATATTGCCAAGGGTCCGAAGACAAAAATATTGGCAACATCGGGGAAAATATCGAAAAATGTCGTAAGAATGAAAAACAATGTTGTAAAAATGAAAATATCGAAAAATATCGTCGAACCTGATTTTGAAGATAATATCACCAACATCGTGATATTATCGAGATGTTGGTAACACTAGTTAAAATAGTTACAAGGATTAAAGTTTGGGGCTTATAAGAGTTATGATTAGGTTTTATGGGTTGTTGGGGTTAGGGGTTATAAATATATGGGATTCAAGGGGTTATGCTTTATATGTTCTTGGGGTATAGGGTTAGTGGGTAAGATTTATAAGGTTCAAGGGTTATAGGATTTAGGCATCCAGATTAATAGTTATTTGTGTTTATATGATTTATAGATTAATAATTATAGGGGTTAGGTATTAGTTGTTATTAGGGTAAAGGGTGATTGAGAATATAAGTGTTATGGGATAAAGGGGTTTTAAGGGCTAGAGGTTATGTTGTTTAGGAACGTAGGTATAGGTTGATGACATTAGAGGTAAGGGTTCATAAGGATTAGGGGTTACACAAGTTAGGATTTTGTCTTTATAATGATTAGGGGTTAAGGGTTATAATTGTTGAGTGTTAGAAGAGTTAAGAGATTATAAGAAATATGTGTAAGGAGTTATTAAGTGTTAGGGGTGATATAGGTCTAGTGGGGTTTATGTATATAACTATTAGTGGATATAGCTAAACACTTAGGGTTAATGGGGTTATATAAACTAGAAGCTATACATATTATAAGGGTTAGTGGAAATGGGTTAATATTGGATACAAGTTAATATTTATTGGGGTTAGTTATAACATGGGTTATATAGATAACGTGTAAAAGGTCAAGGTTTCTAGGAGTTAAGGGTGAAGTGTGATTGTGATTTATGTGGTTAGTGGTTAAAAAAATTATAAGGGTTAGGGGTTGTATTGCTTATAGATTATATTGGTTATATGGGTCAGTAGTTATAATTGTTGGGGATTAAGGGTAACATAGTTTATAGGTTAGGATTGACATGGTTTATGTTCGACAACACATGTATTCCAACAGAAGATGAACACCTTCAGTAACCACTCACATAAACAGATCAAAGATCAACACACCGATGTTTTCACGTGGTAAAACCCCTACGGGGAAACATCCACGACCCCAACCAACATGACCACTTGGAGAAGTTTATTAATGAAAAAGAAAAAAGATTACAAAGAGATTTTATAAGAGAGTTTCTCACAATCGATCATCGGGAATTGACCCTCCATGCTCTTTAAATAGAGATCATGGACCAATCGGGTGTTAGGCCATAGATTAATGGTCGTTAATATCGAGAAGAGTATGAACTGTTAGATCACTCTATGTAGGGAACATATCGTGACCATTGGATTTCCTAACTACAAATGCATACTAAAGAAACACACTTTTACCTAACGACACACTAGACCAAATAAATCTTAACTAACTCCTAAGTGTCTAAATATCCTAACATCCCCCCTTAAGAACAACTTGGGATAGGATTGAAGGATTTACAATGTTGACACAATAGGAGAAGGAGGGAGGCATTAGAGCCTATCCCGCCTTAATGAAAACTTCCTGAACTCATAACATAGATCGAAGTTTGGAAAACTTCGCTTCTGTAAGAGACTTTGTGAAAATGTCTGCAACTTGATCTTCTGTAAGGTAAAAGAGCACTTCAATAACTTGATCATGAATAAGCTTTCTGATGAAGTGCATGTGTAGCTCGATGTGCTTGTTGTGCTGATGTTGAACTGGGTCTTTGGCAAGCTTGATGGCACTCTGATTGTCGCACCAAAGGCTATTCAGATGCTGCTACTCGAATCTAAACTCTGAAAGGATCTGTCGAAGCCATAACGCTTCCTGACTTGCATTTACCACTGCTCGGTACTCTGCTTCTACTAAAGAAAGTGCAATAGCTTGCAGTTTCTTACAGGCCCAAGTGACAGGTCCTGAACCAAGGATGAAAACATAACCTGCAGTAGACTTCATATCATCAGGGTCGCCGACCCAATCTGAATTAGTGAAACCAACCAATAAAGGAGTTCCCCCTGAACTGTAATGTATCCCAAACTGAATTGTACCATAGACATAGTGAAGTATCCTTTTAGCTGCTTTCCAATGAATTTCATGGGGTGTTTGCATATACTAGGAAAAAATACCAACAACAAAGGAAAGATCAGGATGGGTATGAGTCAGGCATAAGAGGCTACCAACTAACCAACGGTACAGGGTGGCATCAACTTCAAGAGAAGTACAAGTGGCAACAATCTTGACTCCAGACTGGAAGGGAGAAGGGGTTGGTTTACAATCATCCATGTGAAAGCGACGAAGAAGGTCACAAGCATACTTAGACTGGGAAAGAAAAAAATCCTTCATTGGTTTGCAAAACTTGGAGGCGAAGGAAATACTGCGAAAATCCTAAGTCTGTCATTTCAAATTTTTTCTTAAGGATGGTTTTCACATGGTTTAAAAGTTTTGAGTCGCTACCAATAAGGATAAGGTCATCAACATAAAGGACAAGGATTATGAGATGGCTTCCTACTTTCTTGTTATATACATTAGGATCATAATGACATCTAGAGAATCCGGTGTCAATAAGAAAGTTGTCCATTTTGGCATACCAAGATCAGGGAGCTTGCTTAAGACCATAAAGATATTTCTTAAGGTGAAAAACAAGGCTAGAGTCATTCTGGACATAGCTAGGAGGTTGTTCCATGTAGATTTCTTCTTGCAAATCTCCATGCAAGAAGGCAGATTTAACATCCATTTGATGGACCTCCCATTTATGTGAGGAAACAAGGGCAAGAACAAGGTGGATGGAATTCATTTTGGATACAAAGGGAAATGTTTCATTATAGTCAATTCCTTCAACTTGGGAAAATCCGTTGGCAACTAATCGAGCCTTGTGTCTTTCAATACTTCCATCTGATAAATACTTAGTTCTGTAGACCCATTTACATCTGACAAGTTTTCTTCCTTTTGGAAGTATTACGAGATCTCAAGTATCGTTTGTCATTAAAGAACGATACTCTTCATTCATTGTTATATCCCAATCTAGATGACCTGAAGCTTCTGCAAATGTCTCTGGATCACGAGTCTTTGAAACTTCAGCCAAAAGAGAAGAGGCTCGCTGGAACTGTGAACGTGTTCGACGCTGATATGAAGGATCACCGACAAGACCACCAACTGCTTCTCGTGTTGAACGGATCCATATAGGAAGCGGTGGAACTAGTGTTGGTTCAGATTCAAAGGACTCATCTGGAGGAAGGTGAGAATACGGAGATGGATTTTCATCCTCACTTTCAACATCTAAAGAAGATACTAGAATAGGAACAGAAGAAGGCACAAATGTTGAATTAGGCTCGCAAGCCAAGAGATTTTCATCAAATTTAACATCTCTTCTAATAATAATTTCATTACAATGTGGTTGAAGAATTCTATAACCTTTGACATCTTCAGAATAACCAACAAATATACACTTCTCACTTTTAGGCTGCAATGCTTTCCTTTTCTCATCAGGAATGTGAGCCCATGCTATACTGCCAAATACACGGAAGTGACTTACATCTTGTTTAATTTTAGTCCAAGCTTCTTCCGATGTTATATTTTTAAGAGCCTTTGTGGGAGTGCGATTGACTATGTAATTTTCACAGTTGATTGCTTCCGCCCAATACTTTAGACTTAAACCCTTAGATTGGATCATACAATTAGCCATTTATTTTAATGTGTGGTTCTTTCTCTCAGCAACACCATTTTGTTGTGGTGTATATGGAACAGTGTGTTGCATTTGGATGCCCTGTGTAGTGCAGTAACTTGTAAAATTATTGTTCACATATTCGCCTCCATTATCTGTTCTTAACTTTTGAATTTGATGTCCAAATTTCTTTTCTACAAGGGCCTTTTAGGCCAAAAACTTGTCAAAAACTTTGCTCTTAAGTTTTAAGAAGTAAACCCAAGTACGTCTGGAAAAATCATGAATGAAATTTAAGAAATACTTGCACCTAGAAAAAGAAGGAGAAGAAAGTGGACCACACAAATCATCATGAACAAGCTGCAAAGGGCCCGAGGCATGCCAAGAGGCACGTTTTTCAAAACTATCTCGATGATGTTTGTCGAGAACGCAACTGGCACAAACACCATCTCTGCATGAAACAAGAGGAAGACCAGTCACTATCTGTTGATTACATAGTTGTTGCAATGAGCGATAGTTTAGATGACCTAACTGCTCATGCCAAAGTTTTATCAAGTCATCGCTATGAGCAACAAAAACTGATGAAAAATATGATGACCCAAAGTTGTCAAACTTGTACAACCTGTTAATATCATCAACAATTCAAGTTGCAAGAACATGCTTAGGATCTTTTAGATCCCTGATTACAACTTGGTGAGGTGAAAACTCTATGGTTTTACCTTCACCTGAATGAGTGATTTGATATATTGATAGAAGGTTACAAGAAATACTTGGAACACATAATACATCTTTGAAATGACCATTATCTACTTGAACTGTTCCAGATCCTACAACACTAAGAGATCTATCATCACCAACAAATATTTTCTTGGTGTTACATTCATTTAAAGAAGAAAATATGGCTTTATCCTTAGCCATATGATAAGATGCTCCTGAATCAATAAGCCACGCATCAGAAGAAGAAGTAGAAGTTGTGTTGAAGGAGAAACCAGAAGCGGAAAGTGTATGTCCATGAGAAGAAGAAGAAGAAGTAGAACCAATATTGATGTTGTGCTTCTTCATCACTGCTTCTAAAGCTGCCATCTTCTTTAAACATTTGGACTCATCATGACCATCTTTATCACAAAATTTGCAATGTCTGTCAGTTTTCTTATTTTTATATTTTGCTTCTTTGTCACCATTAGGAGCTGAAGCTGTCTGAGCGGTTTTGGGATCCTTATGTTTCTTGTTGTTTTAGCGAGGATGTTGCTTCTTGGGATACTTGGGTTTATATTTTTGCTGGACAACTAAGGCTTTGTTGTAGGTACTTGCAGTGTTGATCACTCCAAGTTGTATAAGCTTATCTTCCTCTCTAATCAAAGCAGCACAAAAGGAATCAAGAGTGGGTTTTTGATAATATTTCCCTAGAGCCTCTCTCATGGCATAAAAGGTAGATACAAACACAGAATATGCACTACCTAGCTTAGAAAGAATAAGATAGATGCAACACTCTTCCTCCATTTCTATCTCACATTCTTCACATAACATTATGAGTGTTTTAAACTTAGATAGATAGTCTCTAAGGAAAGAAAAATTGCTTGGAATTAAGGTCAGTACTTGATTTTCTAACTATTGTGCTCGAATAATATTGAGTTTACCAAACACATATTCAATCTTTTCCCAAGCTTCATGGGGGTCATCAATTTCTTTAAGGTGGAACCTCAAATCAGGAGAGATGGACATTCTGATTAGTCCATGTTCTTCGTCACTCCTATTAGACCATTTGACTTTCTTATCATCATTAGTGGGTGCTTTTTCCTTTCCCAAGGTAATCCAGTACAAGCCTTTACTTCTTAATAAATCTTCCATATGAGATTTCCATTAGAAGTAGTTGGTGTTGGTAAACAAGAGATTACTTGTAGAAGCCATATTAAATATAGATTTAAAAACTAAAATTGATGATCTGGATGGAAAGATCTCAAAAAGTTATGCGGTTTTAAAAAAAATTACACTGAAAATGGAGTTCGGATGTGAGAGTTATGCCCTTTAAAAAAAAACATAAACGGTAACCAAATAACCATGTGATAGTGTAAGTTGCTTTATGAAGTGACCCACTTTTATAAAGAGAAGTGGGGATCATTTTTATAATGAAGTTACTTTATAAAAGAAATGATGCTTGCAAAACAAATAACTCTAAAATAAAATATTAAAGCTACTTATAGTGATTCACTTTTATACTTGAAGTGAAATACACTTTACAATTTGAGCATGAACTTTTTCAAAAAAAGTAACAAAAGAGAGACTTGAACTCAAGACCTCTTACTTAATAAGGCAACTTTTAACTAAATGTATAACAAAACATATTGTATTGTTTCACAAGAGGATTGTTGTTGTTGAAGACGTCCTTGGAAAGCGTGATCAAAAGAAAATCTCGCTTCTCGATGACAACAAGGGTTAGATCTCGGTTAGCTTACCCGAAAGATGCACCTTTTCCCATCTGTTTCTGATTTTCCGAGATCACACAGGACACGGGGAAAAGAGAATACGCAGATCTAAAAGAGTAGAAACCTGAAAATCAATAATACAAAACCGAAATAAAACTAAAATACTACTCTGCAAAAATTTTAAAAATGTGTATTCAATCTTTATACCTCCGGATTTGACTGTAATGGTCGTATTTTGGGCAAACAAAAACCTTTTCGAGTGAAACGAAAAGTTTTCTTGAATGAAACGAGTGCTCCAGACGCAATGGAACAGTCCTCTTAGCCCATAAATGTATGAAAATGACATAAAATGGAGATGAGACAACTCGACTTAACGATCTCGATCTACAATATGAGCGGGTCTTCAAACAGGCTCTGATACCATGTTTGAAAATACAAGTATTCCAACAGAGGACAAACACCTTCGGTAACCACTCACATAACCATATCAAATATCAACACACCGATGTTTTCACGTGGTAAAACCCCTACGGGGAAACATCCACGGCCCCAACCAACGCGACCACTTGGAGTAGTTTATTAATGCAAAAGAAAAAAGATTAGAGAGATATTTTACAAGAGAGTTTCTCACAATCGATCATCAATAAATGACCCTCCATGCTCTTTAAATAAATATCATGGACCAATCGGGTGTTAAGCCATGGATCAATGGCCATTAAAATCAAGGAGAGTATGAACCATCGGATCACTTTATGTCGGGAACATATCGTGACTGTCATATTTCCTAACTACAAATGCATACTAATGCATACTAAAGAAACACACTAAGAAACACACTTTTACCTAACAACACACTAGACCAAGTAGATCTTAACTAACTCCTAAGTGTCTAAATATCCTAACAATTTATATGGGTTCGAGGTTACAAAGGTTAAATGGGTAATGGGTTTTAGAATTTGTGGTTTGGGGGAAATATCAATTATAGCGATCAAGGGTTATAATCATTAAAAGTTAAGGGTTAGAATGATTATATTGGCCAGTGGTTATTTTGGTTAGGGCTTATGGTTCATGAGTTATCATAGATTAGAGTTTTAGGATTAGAGGTCATATTTGTTCAATTTATGTATTCTAAGGGTTATAGGGTTTGAGAATAGGGTTTATCCATTATAAATGTTACAAGAGTTAAATGTTAATGAATATATGAGTTAGGGGTTATGGTAGTTAAGCTCATTAGGAGTTACAAGTCAGATAAAGGTTATATTGGTTTAGAATTGTGCTTTATAGGGATTAGGGGTTAATGTTTATGGGGGTTAGGTATGGCGGGAATTATGGGTTAGGTGTTAGGGATGATAAGGGTTATAGTGTTATGGAGTAAAGTGGTTATATGGTTTGAGTATTATAAGGATTAATGTTTGTGAGATATAGGTATTAGGTGCTAAGGGGTAATAAGCTAAGCTTTAGCTATTTGGGGTTTATAAGTTAGAAATTATAGAGGTTAGTGATTAGGGGTAACATATGTGATAGACTAGTACTAATAATGGATATATGTAATAGTTAATGTACATGTTGGGGGTTATAAGGGTTATAAGGGTTAAAGATTAAGGTTAAATTTTCAAGGGTTTAGGGGTTTGGGATTCTAAAAATTACAGTGGTTATGAGTCATATGCGTTTGGGGAAATAAATTGTAGTGATTATAAGAGTTAATGGCCATAGGTTCTTAGGGGTTTGGATTTATAGGGGTTAGATGGTTACTCGGTAATAATGGTTGTACATAATAGTATTAAAAATTATAGTTAGAGGGGTTACAAATTATAAGGGATATGGGTTAAATATTAGGGATGAAAAGGGTTAAGGGTTCAATACATTTGTGTATATAGTTATTAGTTGATAATCCTTGTAATTGTTATGGAATGTAAGGGTTAGGGATTATTTTTTATAGAGGTTAAGGATGAAACATGTGACACAACTTATAATGGTTACGGATCATATCAATTACATGTGCTAGGGATAAGGGGTTATAAGAGTTCAAGGTTAGAGATTACAACGGTTAATAGTGATATAATTTAGGGATTAAGGTTTATTGGGGACAAGAGTTAGGGTACTTACTTGATAGTGAATGACAATTACATTGGTTATGATATAATGCTCAAGGGTTATAAAGATTATGGGATTTGGCTATAGGAATTAGGGGTGAAAGATATTAGAGGGATTATTGGGTATAAAGGTTGTAGGGACTAGATTTCTTCAATGGATTATGGGTTCGGGGTTAAAATATGTAATATTCAGGGGTAATAGGGCTACAAGGATTAATGGTTTCAAGTGTTATATGGATTAGAGGATATTGGTTAGAGGTTAGTGGTTTGGATTTGGAGGGTTTAATAGAATAGAGGTAAGTGTTGATGAGTTATAGGGGTTACTGATTATTGTTAGGGTTTATACTGGTCAAGTGTTAGTAATTACTATGGATAAGGATTAGGAATTATTGATGTTGATGGTTAAAGAGGTTCTAAGGATCATGGTTTAGGAGTTATGAGGTTAAAATTTAGGGCTTATAAGGGATGGAAATTATAAAGATGTGGGATTTAAAAGGTTATGTTGTATATGTGTCAAGGGTATAGAGTCACTAGCTAAGAGTTATAGGGGTTGAGGATCATAATATTATGGCATTATGGGTTATAATGGATAATGTTTATATTACATACATATTAGCAATTATAGGGTTATGTATTAGCTTTTATAAGGATTAGGGGTGATTTGGATTATAAGTGTTATAGGTTAAATGGGTTTTGAGGGCTAGACATTACATTGTTTAGGAATGTAGGATATTGGTTAATGAAATTAGGGTTAAGAGGTTATAAGGATTAAGGATTATAGGAGTTAGGGGTTTGGATCTATAATGAGTAGGGGTTAGTGGCTAAAATTGTTAAGAGTTTAAAAGGGGCTATTAGTTATAATTTATATGAGTTAGAAGGGTTTGGGTTATTTGGACTAACAATTATATTTGTTATGGCAACATCTTATAAGGCTTAAGGATTAGGGTTCATAGTATTTTTGGACAAGGATTATGTGGGTTAGAGATTAAATGGGTGAGGGGTTGATTAGAGGAGTTAGGGATTATAGAGGTTAGGAGTTATAGGGATTAGGGGTTAAAGAGGTCACATGTAAGGAGATATAAGGGTTTGATATAGGGGGCTATATAGACAAATGGCTAAATAACTTACATTGGTCATGGTAGTTAAGGGTTATAGGGGAAAGGAATTAGATTTATAATGGATAGAAATTTTAGGTTATGATTGAGCGTTTAAATGTTATAAGGGTTATGGATTTTGATTTCCAAGGGTTAGGGGTTATAATTGTTAAGGTTTTCCATTACACCAAAATCCGCAGGTATTAGTAAACTTCCAAATCAACAACATCACCTTGATTTGGAAGTTAGTCCCATGTTCCCAGTGTGGCAGTTGGTCCACGAGATCAATTCCCAGAGGTGCAACGGTTAATCCAACACCCCCTCTCCGACGTAACTCGGGGGAATTGAACTTGGGCCAAGGATTTGATACCATGTTCGATAACACAGGTATTCCAACAAAGGATGAACACCTTCAGTAACCACTCACACAACCAGATCAAAGATCAATACACCAATGTTTTGACGTGGTAAAACCCCTACGGGGAAACATCCACGACCCCAACCAATCCGACCACTTGGAGCAGTTTATTAATGCAAAAGAAAAAGATTACAGAGATATTTTACAAGAGAGTTTCTCACAATCGATCATCGGAAAATGACCCTCCATGCTCTTTAAAAAGATATCATGGTCCAATCGGGTGTTAAGCCATAGATCAATGGTCATTAAGATTGAGGAGAATATGAATCGTCAGATCACTCCATGTCAGGAACATATCGTGATTGTCGGATTTCCTAACTACAAATGCATATTAATGCACACTAAAAAACACACTTTTATCTAACGACTCATTAGACCAAGTAGATGTTAACTAACTCCTAAGTGTCTAAATATCCTAACAATAACATAAGGATTAAGGTTACAAGGATTAGGGGTTATAAGTTATTTTGTTTAAGGTTACACAGGTTAGGGGTGATTTAGATAGTAAGGGTTATAAATAATAGGGGTTAAAAGGGTTATAAATGATAGGGATTATAAGGGTTGTAATGTTTAGGGTCATAAGAGTAAGGTATTAGAGGTTATAAGGGTTAAGAATTATAGCAATTAGACTTGGTTATAATCATTTGAGATTAGAATTTAAAGGGGTAAAAGTTTGGGTGATATAGGTGATTATTGTTATAACTGCTAGATATTATAAGAAATATGTGTTAGGAGTTATTACGGTTTGGGGCTATAAGGGTTAGGTGTTAGGGGCAATAGAGATTTATCGAGGTTTATATATATAACTATTAATGGATATAGATAAAACGTTAGGGTTAATGGGGTTAGAGCAATTAGAAATTATAAAAAATATAAGGTTTAGTGGAGATGGTTTAAAGGGGATAAAGGTTAATGGTTATATGGCTAGTCATAATATAGGTTATATGGATCATGTGTAAAGGGTTGATGTTTCTAGGATTTAAGGGTTAAGGGTGATAGTGATCTTTGTGATTATTGGTCAAAATAATTATAAGGGTTAAAGTTTAGAGTGGTTGGTAGTGATAATGGTTAGCCATTAATGATAATAGAGGTTATAGGTTAGGTTTGTATGGTTTGTATGGATTAGGAGTTATAGAGGTTAAAGGGGTTAGGAGTTCTAGAATTTAGAGTTTGGGGAAAATATTGATTATAGTGATTAAGAGTTAAATGCTACAATGATTATAGTGACAATTGATTATTTTGGTTATACATCATGGTTTGTGAGTTATATAGGTTAGAAATTTATGATTAAGGATTATAATGGTGACAATTTGCATATTATAAGGGTTATACCAATTAATGTTATAGTGGTGAGGGTTTAAAGGGATTCAAGAATATAGTTTAATTATTATAAAGGTTATAAGGTTTAAGGGTTATATGGTTAGGGGATTATAGGAGTTAAGTTCTTAAGGAGACACTAGGGATTAAGGGTTATGAGTGATAGGGGTTATAATAGTTGCATGTAAAATGACTATATCTAGGTTATGGGTTATAGTTTTTAGGGGCAAGGAGAGAATGAGATTAAGGTTTATAAGGGTTATAGAAGATATGATTGATACAATATAATGGTTTATTTATCACAGTTAGAGGGGTTATGATATGGGCATTAAGGACTGAGGGTTGAGGGTTGGTGTTTAGGGGTTATAAGGGTTAAGAGTTTAAGATAATATGAATTGAGATTTATAAAGCTCAATGATTAGGGATTATAGTGGTTAGGGGCTATAGGTGTTAACAATTAATGATGATATGGGTTAGGGGTGATTATGTGAATAGGGTTATAAGGTTACATTATAGGATTTATGGGTTATTTAAATTAGGGGATAATAAGGGTTAGGTGGTATACATGTTAGTGGTTATGGATTGTATGGATTATGTGTTAGGATGATATGAAAAATAGGGAAAAGGGATTAGGAATTATAGTATTAGGTAATTTAAATGTTACAAGTTAAATAAAATAGGGGTTAAAGATGAAAGGGGTGCTAAGGGTTTAGGTATATACTAGTCAAAGGTGAAATGAGTGTAAGGGTTTGAGTGTATAGAAGTTAGCATTTATATATTAAGATATATGGTTTATAAGTGTTATAAAGTTTTCGAGTTATAGGAGATTTAATTGTTTTAAGGATTAGAAGGGTTGTGGGTATAGCGGAAGGGATATATGGGTTAATAACTATATTTGTTACTAGGGAAAAACTGTCTATGGCCAGGGTAAACCACAACAGACAGTTATGACTGTAGAAATCTACTCAATTCCAACATACGCTATATAAACCAATGTGCAAGTGAGATAAGAAAGAGGCCTACCTCGTTCCAACGTTTGAAGATGTCCACTGTTGAGCACTTCGACTCAAAGATTTATACCTGCGACAAGTTCTCAACAAACAAGTAGAGAAAGCATATGGTGATAATATAAAAGGTTAGCACATTAGATAGCATAATCCATCAATAAATATTATAAACATGCCCATGGATAATAATCATATATTTTCATGATACCAATAGGATGGGAAATGAGTATTTCTATTAATAAATCATCAGCATAAGTGATAACATTACAGACTTTCGTGTCGGCATGGTTCGAAACCAAGAAACCAAGTTCCTTCCAACTGGACCTCCACCACTTTAATCCTCCACCAAAGGCAAGCTCATAGAAGGGAGACAATGAGGTTCTCTCAACAATAGGGAAAGATCTTGGGGGCTGAAAACCATGTTTAGACTTGAAGAACAAAGGGATGTAGACTCAATATGAAGTAATTTCTCCAGAGTAACTTTTTCTCTCAAAGTTGAATGCTTTCTCCTCTTTTCCATAGCTTAGAATTGTGCTCTTATAGCCTTCAAAATGCAACTAAAGGGTCAAGTCGGAACGTTTCCAGTATATGGAAGGCCAAGGATCAGAGATCTCTTGTCGTGACATGGAAACCCAACTTCATTTTTGTATTTTCTGGCACAAATCCCAATGTACACGAGTTGTAGTGGAGCAACCTGTGTATACGCATGTTGTATAGTAGATAGGGCACGTATGTGTGGAAAAATGTGTATTTTTATCTCTGGATTCATCAAAAAGGGATGACAAGTCTACATAGGAAAATGGAAAAAGGCCCTCTGTGCAAGATAGTAGTGGTGAGGAAATTTTTCCTATAACAAATGCCCCCTAATGTGTGAGATCAGAGGAGTATCTGCGATGGACGAAATACATTATAAACAACCCAGAAGTGGAGTGGTGGGAACCCAGCTGGAAAGACTAGTTGCTCATTACATTATGTATTGACTTTACATACATGGCTGCCAATAGAATACAATGTAGATCCATGTGGAAAATATACTAAATAAATGTTTGTGGCCATGAATAGGCAAATACAAATGTGGTTATATGAAAAGTCTGGCATAGTCACAAACAAGGCCCAGTAGAACTAGTCTCAAAACCAATCTGAAGATATCTGTATACAATGGCGTATAATCTAATGTCCCATGATCACTGAAGTCAAATAGGTATTGGTCCAATGAAAAGGAAGCAACAACTCAGGAAAGCTGCGGCCACATAGTGATGTCTTCAAGTCTTCTACACTATCCGCCAAAGGTACAAGTCTACATCATGTGAATAAAGGAGTTGAGGTCGAACACAATGAGACATCGTTTGATTATTGGTCATTGAGGTATACTATTAACAAACGCGAGACAACCTACCAATAATGAAAGTAGGTATCAAGGCACCGAGCACATTCCTACAAGTGTGAATAAAGGAGTCGATGTCGAACACCTGAGGAATCCATTGATCAGGATACATTGATGTATTCCCATCTATCAATGGCGAGAGAGCCTGCCACTAATGATTGCAAGCCTCAAGGTGCTCATAAAACTCTAGGTCCCATATCCAGAAGAAATGAGTTGAAGTCGATGGAAAGAGACTCACTGAAAGGAGAGCATTAAGGCATCTCTCATGAGTCAGCACAAGAACAAAGCATGAGCTTCATAATTTGGTGGAGATCGAACGAAGAACATGTTCACGAATCAACGACCCTGTGCGTTCTTTCGTGTGTGCCAAATTCAAGCGGTACATGAAAAAGACCCTCTGAATAACAACCAATGATGAAAACCACTGACAAAGGCGAGGAACCCACCAATAAGGCTAATGGCATCCAAGACATTGCATGAATCCCAAAGTGTGAATAGATGTCTTTCCATTGAACACAAGGGAAACCACCCAGTGAACGACCAATGATGAAATGTCGACTGTTGGGTTCAAGGTGACCTACCAATGATGAAAGTAGGGCCAGGGTTCATGATAAGACCATAATATCATGTGATTCTGAGACAAATTGAGGGTATGACCGACATGCAAAGTCAAGAGTTCTGAGGAATGACCAACACAGGTTGATAGACTTCCTTTGAACAAGAGCATGAGACATATGGTAGACTTCGGCAGCATAGACTCAATGATGTAACTATTAGATGCAGGAGGCATCAATAATGTTCTCTATAGGGACTAGAAGAGTAACCAGTCAGTAGAGAAAACTTTGTAACGAGATCAAATTCCTAAGGCCATGCTAAACCCAAAATTATGACGACACAACGACTCAATAACTTTCTGCTTTGTTCAAAGGTGACACGATTGCTGCCAAATATAATATAGTACTCCCTTCTAGCCCATCTTTTTTCGTTTTTTCATAACAAATGAATGCTATGATACAGAGGAGGAAACAAGTGTCGTAAGTAAGCAAAACTAGTTCCAGCAGTGGAACATACTTATGCTCAATGCAAGGAAATGCATGCGGGAGATGGGTGATGTTCCCTCCAGGGTATAGGGTGTCAAATTGCGAAGGATATAAACAAGGCTCTGCTTGGTTGAGTATGAAAAAACAACTTAGGCAACTGTTTATAATGCAAGCGAGAACCGGCTAAAGGTTCAATACTGCAAGCGAGGGCATGAGATGCAATCACAACTTGACGCCAAAAAATGTCATTTTTTATGTCTTTTAGTCTACTTGGTGTGAAAAAGGGATAAACTTGTGCCAAATAGACGTCTTTTCAAATCCACTTTATGAGTGTGAAAAAGACAAGTTCACTCGAAAATATTTTCTATTTTTGGTAATGAGTCGGAAAAGAGCTTAACTAAGACTCACGACCTTTCAAGTCCTCCTTAACGAGTGTGAAAGGGACAAATCACTCGACAATCTTTTCGGTTTTTAGACAAGTTGGAAAAGAGCTCAACTAAGACTGTTTGGGAGTCCTCGAGGTATAAGGCCGCATGTGTATGTGTGAGAAATGAGGCTCATTATAAAGTCGTGTATCAAGCTATAATGGACTCCCGGTCCTAATGAAAAAATTTGGCATGGGCACCAAATGACAAAGAGGATCTAATTAGGGCGCCCATGTTTGGTAAGTCTCTACCATTTATTAGTGACATTACTTATAGCAGACGGAAGGTTCTGTGTTGCAACAAATGGGTTCGTACATGATGCATACAAAGCAGTGTTTAGAGGATAATGAAAAAATGCATGATGGAGTATACTTATCCTATATGCTAGATCACGGAAATACTTTCCCGAGGTGACGAACGACAATCATACATTGAAATCCGCAAGAAATCTGGGTCAAAACTACAAAAGCCAGCTCAAAACCACTCTTGTATTAGTCCATTAGGTGAAAAAATGCTGTGAAACTATATAAAGTCGGTAAAAATAGCTTATAAATAGTAATAAAATAAAAAATTACTATACCATTTTTTATTTTTACCCAAATAGTGCAATTTGGACCAAAATACCTCCAAGATTCAAATGGCGATTGCAAGAGCATCAGGCAATGAAATCATGAACCGTCTGGATCATGTATCTCTACTTCTCATCCTCTTCAAATTCAGTGGATTACATTTTTAAATTAAGTTCCAGTTTTTTAGTTATTGAGCACGTAAAATGTAGATTTCGGTGTACGCGGTCTGGCTTTGTTTAGGTCGTGTATACAATGAGGTATACTCTACTGTGTGAACCACATGGGGCATATATTGAGCCCTACACGCAATTGCATGCAAAGGAAGCCACGTACAAGCATGCAAATGACCAAAATGAAGAGTTCTAACTCAAAATTTGATTTGTCTTTTGCGGGATGGATCTTGAATGGAGAGAGAGAACATGAGGAGGTTGATGCAGCTATGGATCGAGATTTGGTGGCTCAAGAGGCTCTAAAAATATGTGGCTTGTATAAGTTTTGGGCTCTCAAAGGAATGAGGGCCCAAGTGAGGTTGTTGGAGATGTTGGTGGGTTATTGGGACCCTGATAGCGAAAGCTTTATCCTTGATGGACAACCATTGAGGATTGAAGTAGAGGACATCTTCTTCTTGACTGGTCTATCACACTGAGGAGAGGTTGTAAACCTCAAGTCATGCTGACCAAGGAGTGGGATGAATATCGAGGAGTACATCGATGCCCACTGTGTAGCAGGGACTCCAAAGGTGGGAAGTCAACTCTCTATCTGGGCAATAAATAACCTTAGCCTGAAGATCATCATGCTTGTATTGACCAGGATCACATGCTCGACTTCATTGCACCAGGCATCATGGCCACTCATGTTCTATGCAGTACAGTGTATGAGACCCACTATCTATGATTGGTGTACCTCACTACTGACCAATATGAAAGGTCAGTTGATAGAGTGCAAACAAGGGGGTAAGCGAAACTTCGAGTTTTCCTCTATTCTATGCAGTTTATTTTTAGAGCGGGTTCCAGGTCTGGGACCTAGAGTGAAGATTCTTCCTAGAGGACCATGGGATCCAACCATGGCGCGGTGGACCGAGGTCATGAGACGACAAGGGGGAGGTAGGGTGCCAACACCCTACAACGAGGATTTTTTCTTCTGGTAGCGGCGATAAGTCATCGCTCTGGATGACTATCCCTATGCGGGGATCGATTTTAGAGGAGATCCAGATATGCCACTTCCACCAGGGACCGCCTATGGTGACATAGGTAAAATGTTTTTAAATATTTCACTTTTTTTTGTATTTTTTTATTATGAGACAAAAATATTTTTGGATGGTGTTTAAGTATTAACTAGACACTTGTGTGACGCAGATGTGGGTCTGCGACGACCAGAGGGGTTACTTCAACATCGATGGAGGAACCGGGGTGATGAGGCAGTGGGAGGAGAAGCCAAGAGAGTCCTACAAAATGTGCAGGGCAACCTGTCTCGTTTGACTTAGAGGATTCCAATGGTTCAGGTAGAGGATCTACTTAAAGCCATGCAGTGACAGGTGGTTGGTGTACCTAGAGCATGGGTACGACTCTTTCGGCGTCTTTCAAATGCCATGGTTTTCTATCATAACACACATCTGGTGCCACAGGTGTAGATGTTGTGGGATCTGTATACCGGATGTATATGTGTATTGAGGGTTTTAGCCCCAATTTTGTAATATAAACACCATATTTTTTGAAATATATAAAAAGGGATCTTCAGCTTTACTTATATTTTACAATGTGTACATTGATGTGATGGTTTTCTTTGCTTTAGTAATGTGACAAATGCCAATCTAAAACATAATTAGCATAGGCATCAAATACATGATTAAGACTCCTAGGAATGTGATAATATGTGATAAAATCAAATTCTTGTTCTAAAAGACAAACCCATAGGAATTGTCGGAGTAAAGTAGGATCACGCACACGGTAACAAACATTCAACTGACATACTACTAACTAGGAATCCAAGAGAACCTCTAAAGAGTGAATACCATGTGAGATAGCATCGCGCAAAATTTCTATGACGACGCTATATTTGGCCACATTATTCGTGGATGGCCCTAGGCATACGCCACCTGAAGACGCCAGTAGACCCTCGGGTGAGTAAACCACCCAAGCGGCGGAAGCCAAGTTCCGTGTATGACGACTGGCTCCGTATGTGAATCCTAGTTAGACCGGAGACTCCGTTGACATTTGTCAATAAAGGGAAAACTCGATAAGAAAGCCAAAGACAAAAAGAAAGGGAAAATATATGTATATACACTAAATTACATTAGTATACAAAGAGTTTCGCCCAAGCCTATGGCTCAAGCATAATATATTTTCAAGTAGAGCCCATTTTTAGGCTTGGCCAACACATTCCCTTCATAATCTTCTAAATCATAGGCTCATTTTTCTAAAACACATCGCACGATATAAGGACCGTGCCACATGGGTTTAAACTTGCATGCCCCCAGCGGTTCTTTGGCTTGGTTATATAAAAGGACCAAGACACCCTCAGCGTACAACCGAGGATAGATAGACTTATCGTACTCGACCTTGACACATTTTTTGTTTGCCTCGATAGCCGTAAAGGCGTCCCGACATTGCTCATCAAGACTCTCTAGGTGCACAAGGTGTCACTCTAGATCTGAAGTGTCAGGTAGGAGTGTGACTACCAACTTAAGGGAAGGGATTTCGCATTCAATAAGAAGATTCGACTCCACACCGTGTACTAACTAGAAAGGGAAAAACCGATGGCAGTCTTAACAGTGGTTCGATATGCCCAAAGTGCGGGATATAGCATGATGTGCCAATCAGACTTACTCTAACTGACAGTTTTTTGCAAGATGGTCTTGAGAGACTTGTTGACGGCCTCTACTTGCCCATTTGCCTGGGGGTAATAAGGAGAGGAATGACCATGTCTAAAACCCATCTTAGATGCTAGTTCTACCATCATTTCGTTCTGAAAGTGACTGCCATGATCAATGACAATCTCACTCAGGATACCGAACCGGGCGATAATTTGATTGAATACGAAGAAGGCTGCAGTATTCCCATTGGATTTCACGGTAGGCATGGCTTCGACCCACTTAGTAAAGTAGTTGACGACCAAGATAATATGTTGATGCCCCCCCAACCGAAGTTGGGTTGCAATCTACGAAGTCCACCCCCCACTTGGTGAAGGGACCGATGGTAATAACTGGGCGAAGAGGGGCTAGATGCGAGCGCATTTTCTGAGTGAACACCTGGCAGGGGTGACACTTCTTAACCGCTTCAATACAATCTATAAAGATAGTAGGCCAGAAATAACTGGCTCACAAGATTTTTTGGGTTGTCGCAAGCCCGGATAGGTGACCACCACAAGCCCCTTTGTGGCAATCGTTTAGGACTGAATCGGCTTCTTCGTGAGTTAAACAACGACGTAAGATATCATCTATTCCTCGACGATACAAAGTGTCACCGATGATGGTATACTTCTTAGCTTTGTATCTAATACACCGTCGGTCATCTCGAGAGAGATGTTGAGCGAACTTCAAGGTCTGAAGATAGAGAACAATGTATCCATACCAGGGGTCAGACCATGAGACAAGGAAAATGTGTTTGTCTGCAAACAAATCAACATGGATAACATCCTCATCTAATCGTGGAAAATCGAATATTAACTCTGCGAAGACTAGTGATTTCTTGGACTTTGTCGAAGCGAAGTTGAGATCGAATTCTTGTAAAATGACAATCCATTTATTACATTTCCCCCCTATGATACGCTTGGTAAGGACGTATTGAAACAGATTGACATCAACAACCACAGTAGTCTTGCAAAGAAATATATAGTGATGTAAACGTTGGACTGCGTGAACGACATCCAAAGCTATCTTTTCAACATGAGAGTAATTAATCTCAGGACCGACTAAGTTTTGACTAAGATAGTAGATGACGTGCTCATGGAGCTCATAATCTTCCTGAACTAGAACCATACCAATCATCTCCTCAAATGCGACGATCTAAAGCAAGTAATATCTACTGTAATAAGGAGACTTCAATAGAGAGGCCGATACCAAGGCTTTCTTTAAAGCATCGAAAGACCCATGGGCTCGCTCATCTCAGATAAAAGGGGTGCCTTTATTCAAGAGGCACATGAAACCCTTAGTGATATTGGCATAATTCACTATGAACCGACGTAGAAATCTAGCTTTCCCCTGTAAACCTTGAAGTTGTCTAATCATGCACGGGGGAGGTAATTGAAGTATTGCCTCAAACTTAAGAGGATCTACCATTATCTCGGTCTCAGAAACTAAAAATCCCAAAAGACGACCAGACTTAACGCAAAAGATGCATTTGTGAGGGTTCAACCGAATTCTATAGTAACGACATCTTTCAAAAACAAGTCGAAGGTGTGTAACATGATCCACTCTCTTGCGAGAGTGAGAAGCAAGATCATCAAGGTAGGCTTTGACTATGTGCTTAAGATCATAGTAACGACATCTTTCAAAAACAAGTCGAAGGTGCGTAACATGATCCACTCTCTTGCGAGAGTGAGAAACAAGATCATCAAGGTAGGATTTGACTATGTGCTTAAGATCATGAAAAGAGAAATTCATGGCACGTTGGAAAGTTGCTCCGGTGTTTTTAAGGCTGAAATGCATTTTCCGATGTGCAAAAGTACCCCAAGGACAAATAAATGTCATCTTGTGTTGGTCCTCAGGTTTGATTTGGATTTGGTTATACCCTGAAAATCCGTCCATAAAAGAAAATATCTCGCTTCCCACACACTCGTCAAGAATCTGATCGATGAAAGGTGTGGGGAAGTTATCTTTAGGACAAGCCTTGTTCAGGTTGCGAAATTCCATACATACATAGATGGTTCCTTGCTTTTTATTCACAAGAACGGGGTTGGATACCCATTCGATCAAGGGAACCAGGTAGATGAAGCTAGCATTAAGTAGCTTGTCCACCTCTGCCTTAATAGCAGGGGCCTTCCTAGGATTCACAACTCTAAGACGTTGTTGAACATGCTTAGCATCCGGATAAGTTCTAATATTATGTACAGCAATACAAGGGTCGATCCATGGCATCTTTTCATATGACCAAGCAAATACATCTCAAAATTTTTTAAGAGTTTGGTGTAGATCAGAATTTCTTCTGGCGAACAATATGCACCTATACTTACGTTTTCAACCTTGCCAGGGGTACGAGAGATGTCGATCGAGACGGTAGGAGAAATACTCACCATGTTTCCTTCGGCATAAATGTTGTGCATATCAAGTGGAACTATGACATGACTGACTATCTCACTCAAAGTAGATCGAAATTCATCTTGCTCGATTCTTTCAAGACTTGGGAGAAAATAAGATCGATGATGCATATCATCCCAAGGTCTATCGGAACCATTCATGGCTTTGAGGATGCCTTCATCTGAAGGCAAAGTCTCATCTGGGTAATCATGTGAACAAGACAACGAGGTGGCCCATACATGCCTAAGAACATGATCCTCCTCATCCGTCGGGGAGGTAAAAAGATCATGATCGGCATAAGAGTCAAGAACAACTTGATACACAATCTCTGTTGCCGATAGTGGCATGGCCATGCCAGCATGAAATTGACCTTCACACGATGAATTCGGGGAAGGTAGGGTCCATGGATCACTAAAATAGGAAGTGCGGAAAGGAATGGACCTCCCTGTCGAAGTAGGCCTACTAGACATGGCATAAACATGGTGATTCGGTGCTGAGAAGTCAAACGTACCCATAAGGGAAGAATACATTTCGACACCGATATTCTCAGTGGTTGACTCAGAATTGTCGATCACAGGGATCGACGGTTCGACAGATGCATTAGGACTAGAGTGCACAAAGGATAACTGGTCGATTGTCATGATCCTCCCTTGATAAAGAAAACAAAGCATACGAAAGACATACGTTATGACAATGACCATAGAATAGGTCCAATTGTGACCTAGTAACATGTTATAATCAAGAGGTGCATCAACTACCTCTACCTCCACCTCTACTGTCTTCCCACCTAACTAGACCAGAAAGGCATGGAGAATACTGTGAGGGTGAAAGGAATGACCGTCAAATGCAGTCAACATGTTCGATGACTTGGAAAGAGTCGGAGAACCGAGATCTTTCCAATAGACCAGGGTCATTACGCAGGTGGCAGCACCTTCATCAACAACCGCACATTTGATGGTATACTTGGAATACTCCACGTGGATTTGGAAAGCCACATGGTAAGGTAAGCGAGGCTTCACATCCATGACATCAAACTTGATAACTTTAGAGCCACTAGGTTCTAGAGATCCTAAAGCAGAGAGTAAGGCATTCTTCTGTGAAGGACACATTTGGAGTACCCCCAAAGAGGACATCACACAAGGGGTTTGGCCCAGGTCCTCAACAATAGAGTAGTTTTGGGCGGCTCTAGCATTAGGATTGTGGGTAGAGAGCTTAAGTACTCCTTTCAGAATACGAGGTGGTGGCTCTGGTTTCTCAATCTATAAGTTCGTCTCCAGAGGAGCAGGGGGAGCTTCTAGACCAGAATTAGCTTGTGAAGAGATACAATCTCGAGATCGAGTGGCTACATCGATTTTCTTATCGACCATATTGATACATACACGGTCGCCATCTTGCGACAGTGGATTTTGACTCCCATCGGCCGCATTTTCAGCGTTCAAAGAGCTCGAGGCTAAGTGATGGCTATGTGGGAATGGATTCGTCAGCATGACGGGCGGTAGATTCAAAATCCTCGCAGCCTCCGCAAGTTTGGGGCATAAATGCGTAAGGTGGTCATCGGTACAAAGTTTACAAGGAAACTTCACTTTACGTTTCTCTTTCTTTCCCTCTCCAGCATTATTATCCGGCTTCCCATTATTATCATTGTCCTTGGATTTATTACCATTTTTCCCACCCTTATGATTATTTCAACCTTTCCTTTTATTCCCTCCTGGTTGTCGGTCACCATTTGGGTTTTTCGACGATTGCACGGAATGTACATCTGTCGACTGAGTGGGATTGGAAGACACAGATGAAGCTGGCCCTCCAACAGACTGGTTTAGAGACAAAGTCTTCAAGTGGCTTGTCACCGAGTCTGCGGACTTTACATTGGCGAAGCCTACAATGCCATCAACATGAGGTCTGGGTTTTTGCCTAGGGTCGTAACTTGACCGCGGTGCTTCTGGAAGAAGGTGATATAACATCCTAGATTAAGCATATATCAAATCTAACTGCTGGGATCTAAAGATAGCTTCTTCTTCAGTGGTGACCCCAGAAGTAGCAACGTCCTTCGAGATAGGATCATCCAAAGACTTAAGGAACCATTCTAAAAGAAAGGCTGAGGGTATAGGAGTCTTAATCAACCTCTTTCATCTATGCCACTCTTGGATATGATCCGAGATATGAGTGGCGGTATCCTGGCGTAAAGTTGACAAAAGTTTGAGGCCAACATCATAACGAATGGGCAACTGAAAGTGGTTAAGAAAGACCATCACCAACTAATTAAATGACCTATATGTCCCCCTAGGTAGCTCAATATACCATTGTGCAACAACTCCAATGAGAGTGCATTGAAACAATCGTAATCTAATAGAATCATCATTAAGGGAATTCGATGAGCACCAAAGGTGAAACGTAGTGACGTCATCACCAGGGTCCTCTCCATTCCTGCCTTCAAACTTTGGGATGTCTGAAGGAAGTTTGGTGGGGACAGGGGGCCATGTAGGATCATGACTCACAGGGTTGTTCATTAACTTAGAAAAATCTGGTAGATTAAGTGTGGCTAGAAAAGGGAGATGAGGTTGCGATATCTGGCCCCAACCTCCCGTGAAAGATTGTGTGCGCAGAACTACAGCCCATCCAGGATTCTTGTAAGAACCATAACCCTGTATGGGATTATAAAGCCCTCCTCTGGGATGATTCCTATAAGGTGGGTTGGGCATCATTCCAGCCGGAATGTTCTATTGAGGATAATAAAAATTGCCCCCAGCTGGGTAAGATCTGGGTTGGGGGTTATGAAAATTTCCCCCAACCGGATTGGATCTGGGTTGGGGGTTGCCCAAAGGGTAAGACTAACCTCCTCCGAGTGGGAACACGAAGGATTGAAGTGGATTCGACATACCAAAAGTATTGGTCGGAATCGACACTGAGGAGGTAGGGATATAGAACATAACTTTCCCGCCAGGTTGGTTGTTCCATCCAGTCGTAAAAGGATTAGACACGGGGTTAAAAGCAGGGACACTTCCTATATTAGGATTCATTTGAGGGATATGAGAACCACCAAACGAAAATGTATTGTAAGGAGGTGTAGTGCCCCCAAGTCCAAGGCTAGTGTTAGGGCCAGCAGCTGGGATGGCAGTCGAAAACTACGAAGTGAAGTTAGGCATACCAGAAGAAAATGGACTAGAAGCCATAGGGATGGACTGAACATTGTAACCTGATGAATGACCAAGACCCCCAAAAGGGTTCTAGGCAAGAGATCAATCATTAACTACATGTCGATCCATAGTACCGATATGTGCCTCTGGCACTGCAACTGTAGTGGTTGCAGGATTCAAAGGGGTGCCATTAACTATAGTGGGTATGGGAGTCGAAGACCTCCCATTTTTATGAAGACTAGATTTAGTACTCATCCTTGTGGAACCACAAGTCTGAAAGGTGGATGTGTGTGTACCACGCCTAATAACTCTATGCCTTTTAGAAGACAAGAACTTGAAATCTGGTGGTAACTGTAACAACCGACGGGACTGGCGGGGATACTGGTCCGACTCTACAAAATAAAATAAAAAATATATCCTAAGGCCTACTAGTAGTCAAAGAGCATACCAAAAAGTCAAACAGCCAATATGCATGCAAATAGGCTAAAGTGGCTGAGTGGCCTCCCTCGCTAAAGAAGGTATGTCTCATCCAAGAGGGACCTGAGACTCCCCGCTAAAGTTTGGAGGTAACATAATCAGTTATAGGGGCCCTCATGGGCTTAACAACCAGTCGGTCAGATCCCCCCAGAGAGGTAATCTTCCATAAAGGCTGTGTGTTGTCCGACCCCTATCTGACCCAGGGTACAAGCAGAATAACCCCTGCAAGTAACCTATGAGATACCTAAGTCAAGCAACTAATAAACCATTGTATAACCGATGCACAGGTGAGCAGTCGTAAGTATGGATCATCGTATGGGCAGGGTAGCAAAGCCCGAAACCTTGAAAGCACTGCCTCTCACAGAGGTATGGACACTAGCAAGATCCCCAAATGCGAATAAATCCATAGAAATATCTCTGACGCTAGGCGAGTATCCGGGGGTTATCCCTTCAACTAACTTCGCACGACCTCATGATTAACTCTGGTGTGAGCGGAGCCTCCTGATCTTACCAATTATACAATGAACTTCTCAACTCCCTTTCTCAGACACATATGTTGATTTAATTTCCTTGGAGAAGTTTACTCACAAATTCCTATTCCAAGGCACTAAATCCTAGACTAATTTGTGCACCCTAAAAAATAAAATCGTGACTAATCAATTTTAGTTTAAAGCGTAAATTTTATTAGCCATGATTACTCAAAAGGGTATGGAAGTGAAACTCATGATGTTATGACTCTGCAAGAAAATACATATGAATATAATGCAAAGTCTAACTTTAACTTTTCAATGAATGATATGCGTATAAAAATAGTGCAACTTTCAATTTCAACTCTGCAATTCAGAAGTAAAATGCAATCTTTCACTAAACGTACTAGGCTAATGGTAAAGATTCAGAAGACAAAAATACCAAGCAATGCAAAATGCCTATTTTTTTTGTATTTTCAATATACTAAAAAGAAAATGCATGGACTGATAAGCAACCTGATATATAAATTATACTGTGTATAAATGGAATAACTCAAGAAGAATACCAAGCAACCAAGCAAACAACCGAGAGTTCAAGGACAAATAAAAAATGAAAAACAATGAGAAAGACTCCGCCCAAAAATTCAACTCCAAACAGGTTTCCTGTCAACCCAGAGAAGCTTAATAGGCACTGCAGAGACCTAAGAAGGCTCAACAACTATCAAATCCCACCCATCAATCACAAAACCAAGCAAACAGGCAAGGAAAAGTGGTATACGCGACTGTTCAGGAAAAAAGTGCGTACATACGCAACTTGTAGTGAGACAGGACATGTGTGTATGCGACTGTCAAGGAAAAAGGCGAGTACATGCTTTAAAACAAGGCCAGGCAAGGGCAAAAGGCTGAAAACTCAGACCCAGAGTGAATAGAATATATCAAGCAGTGATACGACAAGAAACAAAAAGGAAAGAGAGAAATGCAAGGAGAAAAAGTACTCCAACCCTTAGAAAGAAGATCTCTCCCCAGTGGAGTCGCCAATTCTGTTACGAGGGAAAAACTCTCTATGGCCAGGGTAAACCACAACATACAGGTATGACTGCATAAATCTACTCAATTCCAACATACGTTATATAAACCAATGTGCAAGCGAGATAAGAAAGAGGCCTACCTCGTTCCAACGTTTGAAGATGTCCACTGTTGAGCACTTTGACTCAAAGCTTTATACCTACGACAAGTTCTCAACAAACAAGTAGAGAAAGCATATGGTGATAATATAAAAGGTTAGCACATTAGATAGCATAATCCATCAATAAACATTACAAACATGCCCATGGATAATAATCATATATTTTCATGATACCAATAGGATGGGAAATGAGTATTTCTATTAATAAATGATCAGCAGAAGTGATAACATTACAAACTTCCGTGTCGGCACGGTTCGAAACCAAGTTCCTTCCAACTGGGCCTCCACCACTTCAATCCTCCACCAAAGGAAAGCTCATAGAAGGGAGACAATGAGGTTCTCTCAACAATAGGGAAATATCTTGGGGGCTAAACACTGTGTTCAGACTTGAGGAACAAAGGGATGCAGACTCAATATGAAATAATTTCTCCAGAGTAAATTTTCTCTCAAAGTTGAAGGCTTTCTCCTCTTTTCCATAGCTCAGAATTGTGCTCTTATAGCCTTCAAAATGAAACTGAAGGGCTGAGTCAGAACGTTTCCAGTATATGGAAGGCCAAAGATCAAAGATCTCTTGTCGTGACATGGAAACCTGACTTCATTTTTGTATTTTTTGGCACAAATCTTGATGTACACGATTTGTAGTGGAGAAGCCTGTGTATAGACATGTTGAATAGTAGATAGGGGCGTGTATATGTGGAAACATATGTATTTTTAGCTTTGGATTCATCAAAAAGGGATGACAAGTCTGCATAGGGAAATGGAAAAAGGCCCTCTCTGCAAGATAGCAATGGTGAGGCAAATCTTGCTATAACAATATCATCTAAAATGATTAGGGGTGATTAGGATTATAAATCAAGGGTCAAGGTTTAAAGGGTTTAGGAGTGATAAGGGGTACAAGGTTTAGTGGCTATAGGGGACATGGGTTATATGGATTTTAGGGATTAATGTTTATGAACTAGGGGTTAGCAGTTATAATGGTTTTGATTTATATGGATTAAGGGTAAGAAATTTGTGTTAGAGGGGACACATGGGTTAGGGGGATTAGGGTTAGGGATTAAATGGGTTATAGAGAATATGAATTTAGATTATGGGGGTTAAGGATTGATAGTATCTACCTTAGAGGTTATACGAGTTAGTAATCAATTGTGATAGAGGTTATAGAATAATAGTTAATAGTTATAACTGTGAAGGGTTACTGACTTAAAAAATTCTTCTTATAAAGTTTTTAAAATGTCCTTTTAATAAATTTGTATAGATAGTTTAAGTGAAAATCCCTAATAATCAACTTAGATAATATATTAAACAAATAATCAAAATCTATAGAATATAAAAGATACAAACAAATATGCATTTACTATCTTGAGAGTATAATTTTTTTTTGTTAAACATTTTAATCTTAATAGGTGGCATGTGGAAGACTGAGGTGGCCTGAAACCTATTCTAACTTTTGTGGCTTGGTCTCTATAGATGTCATCATCCTGCTCATGTAGTAGTAACACTTTTGATTGGGCGATCCAAAAGTCGAACACAACTCACATTTTACCTATGGGCATTGCAGATGTTATCCTCAATCTAATATGCAGATGTTATCCTCAATCTAATATGTGTAGCTTAACAAGTGTAAAACTGACTTCATAAAACCTTTGATTTTAAGTAAGCTATCAGGCTGAGATAGTGAGGGTCTTGTGTGGCCCCCCCGTGGAGGTTGGAAATCACAAAATTGAGACTACATCTATTCGATAGATAAATCGCTGTGATATATGGATTTGGAGTACACTAAACTTGTAACGAATTTTCCTTCCTTGTAACATTCCCATACGCCGAGATGTTGCAAAGATATTAGCTATAATTTCCATCCTAGTATGAAGATTCGTGTCAAGACCTCTCGTGTACTTGAAATCAAAAAAGAAAACCAAACCTTTCCTGTTTTGTTTCACATCAAGATTAGGCATTTTCGTGTATGTTTTATTCTAATTCTAAAGTCCATGGTTCATTGGAAGGCAACAAATGGATTTCTATTGTAGTTTTATTGGGGATTATGCTCCTATATGAAATAGAGAGATGATACAATATTATAAGGAACACACAAAAAATTATAAGGTATAGGCGTACAAAGCGAACGATACACAGGAAACTATCATCACTTTCTATGCACAATGTTCCACAATCTCTAGTGAATAGCGTAAAAATAATTAATAATAATAATAAGGTCATGGTCAAGCCAGACACCAAATTGGTGTATGAGATCCTTTGTTTGTGGGATAAGAGACTCTCTCCATGCAGCGATTTGACTGCTTGAGGTATACATACCCTACCTTCCCTGGATTTGAACTTGTGACCTCTTAGGAGGAAACACATGAATTCAATCATTCGAATAAAATTATACCTTCTTAAAAAAATAAAAAAATCCACCTTGTCATTTTTTACACCCATTTGTTCTCCTAAGAAACACTATTTCACAGGCTCACGTATATATTATGATTCTCTATTTACACTAATTTTTATGGACTATGCACTGAGACCAAGATATCAAATTTGAACGGCTTGAACTGCAGTCCAGTTTGAACTCTGTTAAACTGTCATTTTCCTGCCATTGACTTTTAAGATTTTCAAATTATTCTTTATGATCAACTACCTCATTGTTGTTAATTCATTTAAATGTTTTCAGTGTTTTATCTGTTGACCTATGATTCATTTCTATCATTCTTATAGCAAATATTTTGATCATAAATATCTCTCTGTATATAAATACACCAACCAATCTCTGTCCAGATGAAGACGTTTCCTACCCGCAATTGAAAATAGGCCTGTTACAATTAACATGATACTATGTGTAATTTCCTAAATATTTTAAGAGTGTTCCAGGACCAGGTAATCACCAATCTACATAATTATCCTTGATATATAAATCAACACTCACAACATTTTTTTTTTTTTAATTTTAGGCTTTTGTGCACGCAATGATCTACAGTTAAAGATTGAAAAGATAAGTTTATGATTAGGCAAACCAACACTCTAGTTGTGATTTTTTTTTTGTTTAACTAAAACGGTTAAATTTTATTGAAAAAAGGATCGGTTGGGCTGAGGCCAAATCAACCAGGTTTACAAACTATCTTTGTCTTTCTTTCCTTAAAACATTCTTTTTTTTTTCCTTGCTTTTACCTAGAACTGAAAATTTCAGCTAAGGAATGGGACTGGACATAGGTGCCTTATCATTCTTTCTGAAAACTCCTTGGGGCAAGTTTCAGCCCTCATTTTCCTTTTGTCTACTTCTTTGTTTGAAATGCAGAGGATGTGATAAAATTCAAAGGAGGCGAAGCATTGTAAAGAACCCCGAAGTCTTTGGAGAGTCTTGTTGAGCGCCAGATTGGAGAAGTGGTCCTCTGCATTTAAGGTTTTTATTAAAATTTTTGAATCACCGAAGACTTGAAGAGCTTTTGTTCCATGGTCCTGGGTGATCTGGAAACCTTTTAGCAGCCCAAGGATTTCAGCTTGGTTGTTTGTACTTTGACCTAACCCCCAACTGAAGTTGTCTTCTCGATTCCATCGTGGGAATAGGCGCCGTCAAAGAAGACTCTTATCTTATTTTTCTTTCTCCACCATCCTTGGAATTCTTCATCTGGAATTCTTATGCGCCAAGTGGGATTGATGGGAGGGTGAGCTATGTTCTTCGTCCTTCCCTCAGACAAGAGAGCTCCCATCCAATTTTTTTCCTCTGAAGTGGGAGAGGTGTCCATCTTTTCCAAGTAGTTTCCCAAAGATTCCAACAAGTATGCCTTGTCTTTGGCTGCTACTGTCAATGGAGTGTGCACTGTATTATTAAAAATGATGTCATTTCTTGCAAGCCAGATCTTCTAGCAAGTGAACTTGGGGATGGAAGAACAGACACGGTTCCACAATGAGTTGGGTTTTATCGCCCTTAGAAACCGTTCCTGCCAAGTGCTAAAGAGGGCGCCCACAACGATCTGGGAGGGAGTAGTCACGTTGATTCCTTGGAGTGCAAGGGCCCAGACTGATTGAGCAAAGGGATAGTCCACGAAGAGGTGGTCTAAAACCTCATGGGCCATTCGGCATAAATTGCATCTATGTGGGCCATAGATGCCACATTTTTTTAAATTTTCTTCAGCCAGCACCTGTATGTGCAAGAACACCCACGTGAAGAAGTTGATCTTTGGGAGGCCATAGCTGTCCCAAACTAGCTTCTAGATTTTCAGATTGTGAGTAGGAGGATGGTGGATTTGTTGAGCTGCATATCCTTGAGCAGCCGTGTAGGTTCTTGTCTTCCCCCAGCTCCAAGAATCGGATCCATTGATGCTAATAGGAGCAGATCCCTTCAACGCGACGATGAGGAGAAGCTTCTGGTGGAGGAGATTCAAAGGTAGACTAGGGAAGACCCAATCTGCCCAGAAACCCTCTTCGTCCCAAGCAGAAATGTCTGCTAGGCTATTTAGTCCGTGATGGGAAAGCCATTCCCGTAGCTCTGCTAAATCTCCTGCGTTTTCAAGTGGTGGATTTCCCATAATGCTATCTATCCAGAGCAGGGTTATTTTCCCATTTTTGGGGACTCCGTATAACTGTTGTTTAAAGAATGCAAGTCCTTTTCTATAGAGATTCCATATCTGGGTGCCTTTGGGGATGTTATCAGACTGAAGGTTTCTCAGGGAAACTCCTTTGAGGTATTTCTTTCGAAGGAGCAAACTTACAGGGTGGCTTCTGTTGGAGTACAATTGTCATAATATTTTTCCTCCTAAGGTGATGTTGGCCAGGCTGGGGTCTCTGACTTGAAGGCCTCCTTCTTGCTTAGTTCGTTTTACCAGATCCCAGCTGACAAGATGAAATTTTCTCTGATTTCCTTTACCTCCACGCCATAGGAAGTCTCTGATCAGCTTCGAGACCTGCTCAGTGATCGCCTTAGGAGAAAGGAGAAAATAAGCCTGGTAGATAGGGAGGGAAGACAGGACTGCTTTGATGAGAATCAGTTTGCCAACATTATTAATCCAATTTCCTCCCCAAGCTACTATCTTGGATTTAATTTTGCTAATAACTTCCATCCAGAGTGATGATCTTTTAGCTCCCAGTGTTAGTGGAAGGCCTAGGTACTTGATTTTATCCCAGGAAACAAATCCAGGGAAGCCTAAGAGACGGGAAATTATGTGGATGGTTTGCTCCTTCATGTTCCATTCATACACAACACTCTTTCTGTTGTTAACCAATGCTCCTGAAATGCAACAGAAGTTTTGAATAATCTCGTTGAACGCCCTTTCAATTCGAAGGGAGGCTCCTCCCAGGAGAAGGGAATCATCGACAAACAAAGCGTGGTACACAACACTCTTTTTGTTGTTAACCAACGCTCCTGAAATGCAACATAAGTTTTGAATAATCTCGTTGAACGCCCTTGAAATTTGAACGGAGTCTCCTCCTAGGAGAAGGGAATCATCAACAAACAAAGCGTGGTTGATTTCCTCTATACCTTTTGCCGGGCGGATGCCTAGAATAGTCCTGACATTTCTTTCAGCTATCAGCTTCCTGCTCAGGGAGTCTGCCATCAAAATATACGAAAAGGGGGATAGTGGGAAGCCTTGCCTTAGCCCTCTTGTTGCTTGAAAGTAGTTAGTAGGTCGACCATTTACTAGAGGCGCAATATAGGGTTTGTCAATGCAGGCTTTGATCAGATTTACAAATTCTGGGATAATTCCATAAGCGAGCAACACTTTGTACAGAAAGGACCGCTTGAACCAATCAAATGCGTTAGCCATGTCCAGCTTTATAAGAATTCCCTTCTCTTTCCTCTGAGAGCTTGAGTGGATGGCTTCTTGGACGAGAATTACATTATCCAGGATATGCCTCCCTTTGACAAAGCCCCCTTGGTTGGGGGGGAATTAGTTGTCCCAGCAGATATTTTAGTCTGTTAGCCAGCAACTTCAAAAGGGTTTTATAGGAGGCATTGCAAAGCGAGATAGGTCTGAACCTGTCAAAAGAGGCCTGGTTCACTTCTATAGGGATTAAAGCGAGAAAAGTGGAGTTAGTGCTGCCTCCCACTTTGGCCTTTTGCTGAAAATATCTAACCATTCTCATTAAGTCTGTCTTGATAATTATCCAGCAAGATTTATAGAAATGTATGGAAAAGCCATCAGGGCCAGGAGCTTTGTCGGACTCCATTTCCCAGACTACCTTGTTGATTTCCTCCTCAGAAAAAGAATTCAAGGGGCGTGCGTTGATCTCGTTGTTGACTAGATGAGGCATATGGGAAAGGAAATCGACAGAGAGGTCCTCATTTTCTGTCCCATCCTCTGAGAAGAGATTCTGGAAATGATGTTCTATTGCTGCCTTGATTTGGGCATAACCTTTGTGGATTGTCCCATCTGCTGAAGTGATTTCGGAGATATAGTTTCGGGAGAGACGAGCTCGAAAATGCCTATGGAAGAAGGTCATATTTTGGTCATCGGCTTTCAACCATAGGCTTCAGGACTTTAGTTTCCAATACTCCTCTTCCTATCTGTAAGATCTGTAAGTGGCGAACTGGGTAGCTTGTTCCTTCTCCAAAATCCGAGTGGTTATTTCCTGGCTTTCCATTTCCTACTGGAGATCTGCTAACTGATGGAAAACAACTTTTTTATTTTTATTTTGGTAGAGTAGGGGTTGGAGGGATCTTTGAACCAATCTTTTAGGGCTGATTTTGTTGCTTTTAATTTATGCTCCCAGACAAAGCTTGGAGAGCCAGTGACTGGAGTAGACCAGGCTTTGGATACTACTTCCATGAACCCTTCCTGTTCGATCCATTGGGGACTGAATTTAAAAGGAATGGGACCTAAGTCTTCTTCCTCGTCCAACTGCAGGAGGATGGGCTTGTGATCCAAGGTAAACTTTGGGAGGATTTTGGTGGACAGTAATTTCTTTTCCAGCAAGAGGGTGCTTTGCACTAGAAATCTATCAAGCCTAGCAGAGATATGTGTGGCCCCTGTTCTATTGTTTGTCCACGTGTAGAGGCCCTTCTTGGGTTTAAGGTCTCGAAGGTCCCACTGTTGTATCATGTCCTCTACAAGAGGGAGCACTTGGTCCCTGTTGATGATGCCCCCTCTTTTTTCTTTTGGATCTAGCACAATATTTAAGTCCCCTGCTACTATGATGTTCTTGGGAGAATAGGCTTCTACAAAAACAAGAAGTGTTTGCCAGCAATCTTTTTTCTTAACATAATGGACTAGAGAATAAAGGTTGAACAAGGCTATTGTAATCTTACTTGTTTTATGGCAGAGTTCAATATCTATCCAATGTTGTGTCTCAAAGGAGCTTTCTAGCTGAAACAAATCTTCAATCCAGACCGTGGAAAGCCCTCCAAAAGTGCCCCTTGCACTTAGCGCCTTTCCTTCTTTTCTTTTCCATTTCGTTCGGCTTAGATAGAGAAGGACTTCTCCTTCTATTTTTGTCTCTTGGAGCATGAGGATCTCTGGTGATTCCGCCTTCAATAATATTTCACTGCTTCGATTTTTGAGGGATTCCCCAGGCCTCTACAGTTCCAAGAGACTATATGCCTTATTTACTGGGGTGGTAAGAAGAGGGGCCTCCCTTGGGTGGCCTTGCTCTAGTGTTTCGCCCAATGGACATTTCAAGCATGGATTGGCTTCCCTGCATTTTATGCCTCTCCGCTTCTTCCTCTCTTGCTTTTATCGATGGCCTTTCGAAGATTTCCTCGTTTGATGAGCTTGTTATCTCCGAGTTTTTTTTCCTTATCATGTTTGCGTATGTGGGTGAAGAGGCACCTTCTACTTGGGTAGCTGCTGGAGTGGGGGGGTTCTTTTCATTGTTTCCTTCAATTGTTGGGAGAGGGGCATGCTGATCCCCTTCCTGTGTTATCTCGGTAGGGGCTTCCTGAGAGATGAGAGGATCAAAAAAATTTAAGGTTGGATTTGTCCGATGAGTAGCTGTGGTCCCATCCACTTGAGGCTGCTCTGTACTGGGCGGAGTGGAGCCTACAGGGGTCCCTTTCGAATGGAGTTTATTGTTCTTCTTTGTGGGAGCCTGCTTCTGCACCTTCGTCCATTACTCTTCTTTCGACTTTTCTGCCTCCTCCTCAGCCTTCTTTTTGTAGTTTCTTGCGAAGTGCCCGTAGTCGTGGAAATGCCTGCACTTAAAAGGCAATTGTTCATTGTCCAGTTCTTGCACATGTGTCCAATATTCCACTGTTATCTTGATGGCCTCCGGGAGCCCTATTTCCAGGTCCACCTCCATGCAGATACGCACATAGGAGTATTGCTCCTTCCTTTCTTCTCTGTCGATGTATTTACCTAGAGAATTTCCAATGGCTTCTAAGGATTTCGGGTTCCAACAGTGCAGAGGCAGGTGGGGAAGACGCACCCAGTCTGGGACCGCCGAAGGCACATCCTGAGTTGGATCAAAATCCAGTGTCCATTGGTTTAGATAGAGCCCCTGGGATCCCATAAAATATGGGCCATTTCTGAATATTAAATTCTTGTCTTGAGCATTGTCAAATAAGAACACATAGTAGCCTTTCCCAACGAAATGGCTCTTAATACCTTCTGAGACCAACGGTCTCGAGTTCCTCTGGATCCAGGATTCAATGGCTTTTGGAGAGGGCCATAATCCTGTAAATTTCCCTATCAGACTTCTTGCAGCTAGATTTAAAGCAGCTTGACAAGGCTCCTCAATTGGCAGGGTGACCGACGGGATGGAGTCCATCTTTTTCATGAATTTTTCTTGGGTAGCTGAAGCTGGGCGTTTGCTGCAAGCCTCAATCAGCTTTTTGAAGGCCGAGAGGTCAGGGGGGAGGGGGGGAGGCTCAAAGCCCCCTCCAGAAGCCATGGCAGTGGGAAGAAGACACAGAGGGTGGCTCGCTCAGGGCTGCACGCGAGGTCAATTAGGTATCCATTTTAGGTTCCAATTTAAACAATTTTAAATCTTCACTCTAGTTGTGATTTTAGAGAAACAAAAAAAATCAATTTACATCTAGCTTCCTCAATTTGATTGAGGAAAAAGGTCACATGACCAAACCTGATGAAGGACTCACTATTTCATCACCATTTTGTTATTAGTAAGTTAAGTTTATATTAAAAGATAAAACAGTTGATGAACTCAATGACAAGAAAAGTATCATATGCATAAATAAAATTCATGTAGTTTTGGGTTAAAGTAGTATTAAAATAATCATAAAATATATAAAATTTGGGAAAAGGGGTATTTGAGTAGTTTTTGGGTTATAGTATGACGCAAACGCGCACCCAGGGCATGTCCGCAACTACCAGGACCTTCTTTCTTCTCAGGCCCGAAGAGTTAAGACACTCTTCAACCCCATGTCGGGAGGTCTCAATACCCACAGACCTTCCTTGTGATCTCCCTTCTTTAAATCGGGAAATTGGAACTCACCTGATCGCGAATCCTGCGCTTATGGATTTGGGTCGCACAAATCTCCGAAACCCGATGGAGTGTCCACGTCGCACCTTCCTCGTCTCCTGTCGGGAATTTCCCTATCAAGAAATCGGCATATGCGATGTCGCGATTCACGGGCACCACGAATCTCCGAACCCCGAACTCCGATGCCACCTGTCCTCTGGGTCGTCGCCTGGACCCCACGCTTTCCGGTTGATTGGGAAATCGCGTTTCGGGAATTCGCGATTCCTGATGCACAATGGCACGGACCTTGCCAAACCCCGAACTCCGATATGCGATGCCACCTGTCATCACCTCAGGGTGAGACTTAACGCTCCGACACCTGTCGTCCACTAGGTGCCTTTAACCCTATCGGGAAATCGTGGATCGTGATTTCAACATATGCAATGCGCTTGACTCCGGAAATCCTGAAATGCCGAAACCCGACTCCTCGGGATCTCTCGCCATGTGTCCCTCCGATCAACGGCTCCGACCGCGTTGGGAAATCGCTGATCGCGATTCCTTGATGCAAATGTTTTTCACTCCTGGAAGCCGCGATGCCTCCAAACGCCGACTCGCCAGGATCTTCCACCACGTGTCCTTGCCGATGAACGGTCCAAAGCGCTTGTCGGGAAATCGTTGATCGCGATTCCTTGATGCAAGATTTCTACGTCCTCGGAAACCCCGATATCCCGATGGACTGAACCCCGACGCTCCCTGGCTCCTTGACACGTGTTCTGTCGATCAACGACTGAGATCCTTTCTCGGGATTTCGAGACTCTCAAGGTCTTGATTCTCTTACCTTATGAAATCCCGATATCGCCAATATCTCGATGAATCCTCCTCTGCTCGCTGGGGCTTAAACCCTGCGCAACTCCCCGAGATATAACGGCTGATGGGATTTCACTCTTTCCTCCGTGAATCCTGACCGTCGATTTCTCCTCCTCTTGAGGATCTCCTGAGAACGGCTAAGTGTTCCTTCTCAGCACTTGTTTTCTGACGTCGGCGCTGCAGCTCCTGCTCGAACCCCCCTGGGCACAACTCCTGCGCTTTCTTTCAACTATGTCACGAAGGTGCTATACCTCCTGATCTTTTCCACTCTGGTTCTCTCAGAGGGAACTTGTGCGCACTCCTTGCGGAAACCCTGTAAACACTTCAAGTGTTCAGCCTTCTTCGACTCTGCGCAACTCCTGCAGCAGTAGTCCTTGGCTTCCTCTTCTCAGGTTAACAACTGAGACTTCTTCCTTCAGCCTGCACCTCCTTTGTACGGCTTCAACAACCTTAATCAACTTTAGAGAGAATGAGAACAAAAGTTCAACTCCTGGGCCTCATCGACGCACTCCTTGCGGATGAATTCAACTGCACACTATGCAGGAATCTCCTGGCTCAGATTGAGAAACAATTGAAGCTCATTCCTCTCCTCTCAGACTTCTGCTGAAAAAGGAAGTCACATGCACATCATATACAAAGCAATGCATAACAGAAACAAACATTCATAAGCACATGAACAATACACACAGAGAAACAACACCAGGCATGAGTTTGAATCAGAATTTCATTCTATTAATTCAACACTGTACATGGGCGTTCTTCACAAAGTTCTTTGCTTGCTCCTCTCTTCTGAATGCTTCTGAATAATCTGAATAATGAATAATGTACAAAGGAGGGTGTCTATATCCGTTTTCCCTCTCGAACTCTAAACTATCTAATCTAGACTTAAACATCTATCTACCTGCATTAACTAGATTAAATGCCTCCTATCTATTCCAGACAAGAGCGTATGGCTCGAGGTATGATACAATACACAAAGGCGCTCTTTCATAAATGGTGCATTTATACATTGGCGCATTCTCTTGTTTGAAAATTCAAAAAGTTTCGGCTGGTCTTGTCCAGTTGTTGTTGTCTTCCATGCTGGCTCGCTTGTCATGGGCGATGCTCCTGCATCATACTCCTCGGCTTGAAAATATTCATGGGCTCCTGTCCATGAGCTCCTGCACGGTCTGTCCATGATTTTGGATAACTGATTATGTTTCCCAGCTGGCATCTTCCACTGGATGATTTTTCCACTTCACAAGATACTCGAAGTATTGCTTCCGTCTGGTCCTTTTGCTGACCCTCTTGTCAAGTATGCGCTCCATCTGTGGCCTTTCTGCAATCGGCATCTTCTTCTGCCACTGGATCTCTGGCTGCTCATTATTTCCAGTTCCTGCTTCCTCAGCCTTATATGGATATAAGTCTAAAACATTGAATGTCGAAGATATTCCGATGTCATCCGGCAATTCAATCTCATAAGCATTTTCTCCCAATTTCTTTAGGACTTTGCATGGCCCAATTTTCTTCATTTTCAGTTTGTTGTATGTTCCTCTTGGGAACCTTTCCTTCCTCAGATGTGCCAAAAATAGATCACCAACTTCGAATTGAAGTTGTCTCCGATGTTGATCTGCTTTGTGCTTGTATTCCTGGTTTGTTTCCAGCAGTCATTGCTTCACTCTGCTGTGAAGTTCTTTCATCGTCTCCGTGAATTCTTCAGTGCTTGCGCTCTTTGTCATCATCTGTTCTGAATCCCTCAGCTCAGATACTCCTCTTGGATGCCTGCCATATACAATTTCAAATGGACTTTTTCCTGTACTTCGATTCACTGAATCGTTGTACGCGAACTCTACATGTGGCAACACATTGTCCTAGCTGCTATGGTGCTCCGTCACCAAGCTCCTCAGCAATTCCTCCAGACTTTTGTTCACCACCTTTGTTTTCCCATCCGTCTGCGGATGATAAGATGAACTAAACACCAATTTAGTTCCTAGCTTCTTCCAGAGTGTCCTCCAGAAATGTCCTATGAATTTTGTATCCCTGTCCGATACAATGCTTCTGGGTAAACCATGAAGTCTAACGATCTCCTTGAAAAACAAGTCTGCGATATGAGTCGCATCACTGGTCTTATGGAATGGAATAAAATGTGCCATTTTTGAGAACCTGTAGACCACCACAAAGATCGAATCATGTCCTCTTTGCGTTCTCGGTAATCCTAGTACAAAATCCATGCTGATTTCATCCCACGGCCTCTCTGGTAGGGGTAAGGATTGATAGAATCCCTCATTATGCTTTCTGCCCTTTGAATGCTGACAAATCCTACACCTGTCAATAAACTTCTTGACATCTATTCGCATCTTTGGCTAGAAATAGGCTTTACTCAGCTTTGCAAATGTCTTATCGTGGCCAAAATGTCCTGCTAATCCGCCACTATGCTTTTCTTTTAGCAGATTCTCCCTCATGGAGCAATGTGGAATGCATAATTGATTGCCTCTGAACAACAGTCCATTTTGGATCATGTAATCCATCCACGGGCTTCTGTCTCTGAGAACTGGATTCTCAGTTGTCTCGTATGCCTCTGCAAAATCTGCATCACCTGCATACATGTCCTTAAGGTTTTCAAAACCCAAGGTCTTGACTCGAAACTCTTGCAGCAACAAACATTTCCTGCTCAAAGCATCAGCCACTTTGTTAGCAGTACCTGAAATGTGTTTAATGACAAATGTAAAATTCTGCATATACTCTACCCATTTAGCATGTTTCTGATTCAACTTCTCCTGTTGAGTCACAAACTGTAGTGCATGATTGTCACTATACAGAACAAATTCTTTTGGGATCAAGTAATGCCTCCACTTCTTCAACACCTGTATGATAGCATAAAATTATTTATCATACGTTGAATACTTCACCTTGGCCTCATCCAACTTCTCGCTGAAATATGTGATTGGTCTGTCCTCCTGGCTTAAGACCGCTCCTATGGCAAAGCCACTTGTGTCACACTTCACCTGGAATACCTTCGTAAAATCTAGCAATACCAAAACCGGTTGTTCTGTAATCTTTCGCTTCAACAGATTGAAGCTCTTCTCTGCCTCTTTAGTCCAATGAAAAGATTTATGTCTTTTCTTTACTGTGTCCATCATTGCTGCGCTAATTCCACTGAAATTCCTGATGAATTTCCGGTAGAAACTAGCCAGTCCATGAAAAATTCTCACCTCGAAAACATTCCTCGGTGATGGCCAATTTTTAATCACCTCCACTTTACTTGGATC
>ML782560.1:168448-209401 GCA_009831015.1 Picea engelmannii | reverse complement strand
TGCGCTAATTCCACTGAAATTCCTGATGAATTTCCGGTAGAAACTAGCCAGTCCATGAAAAATTCTCACCTCGAAAACATTCCTCGGTGATGGCCAATTTTTAATCACCTCCACTTTACTTGGATCCATCTTTAATTCATTTGTCGATATGACAAACCCCAAGTAAATGAGTTCTCTCTTCATAAATGAAGACTTCCTCACATTGATCAACAACTTCTCTTGCTGTAGCTTCCTCATTACTGCAGCTAAATGTTTCAAATGCTCTTCTTTTGATTTGCTGAAAATCAATATGTCATCTAGATAAACAATGACAAACTTACCAATGAATTCCTTCAGCACTTCATTCATCAGCCTCATGAATGTACTTGGTGCATTCGTCAAGCCAAAAAGCATGACCAACCATTCATACAAACCTTCGTTAGTCTTGAAGGTTGTCTTCCATTCATCGCCTTCCCTCATGCGAATCTGATGGTATCCACTTTTCAAATCTACTTTTGAAAAAAAATTTGCTCCACTTAAACAGTCCATCAAGTCATCCATCCGTGGCAATGGAAACCTGTACCTGATGGTTATCTTGTTAATGGATCTGAAATCAGTGCACATTCTCCAACCTCCATCTTTCTTTGGACTCAGTATCGTTGGAACGGCACATGGACTAAGACTTTCCCTGATTAGTCCTTTATCTAGTAGCTCTTGTACCTGCCTTTTGACCTCTTCATTCTCCTGCGACGTCAACCTGTACGTTGTTTTTTTCGGCAAACTTGCTCCTGGTATGAGGTCTATATGATGGCTTATGCTCCTCATCAGCGACAACGAATGAGGTAATTCGTCCACCACTATATCAACGAACTCTTCCAGTAGTTCCTGAATTTCCTTTGGCAGATCATCCACTCTTGTGCTAGTCAAAACAACTTTTGGTTTCCTGACCACAAAGAATTGTGGATCTTCCTTCTTTACTTCTTCCAGAAGTTCCTTCCCACTCATGAGAAGTATAGCATTTCTCGGTTCTGGTTTTACTTCTTTATCCTTAATTGGGTTCAGCGTATGTGCTCTTCCATTCTTCTCCAAAGTGTACGTATTCATCTTCCCATCATGAATTACGTTTCTGTCATACTGCCATGGTCTGCCTTGCAATACATGACATACATCCATAGGAATAACATCGCACAAAATCCTATCATTGTATCTTCCTATCTTGATGTCAACTAAGAATTGTTTAGTGGCATTTACCTGATGTCCCTTCTGTAGCCATGAAACTTTATATGGACTCGGGTGATCAGTTGTTTCCAATTCCAGCTTTTCCACCATCTCGGTCGAAACGAGATTGTCTGTGCTTCCTCTATCCACAATAACCTAGCATTTCCTGTCTTTGGTCTTGCATGTGGTTCTAAAAAGCCTGTTTCTTTGAACTGCGTCCTCCACCTCCTTCTCGGGTGTTAAGAGAACCTTACGCATCATCAACGACCTTCCATCTTCTGCGTCTTCTTCCTCAGCATCTCGCCTCTGTGCTTGGGCGATGTGAGCTTCTCCTTTATCTGTTTTCCTATCTAGACAATCAACTGCCTTATGTCCATTTTTCCCACATGTGTAACATGTGAGGATTCCTCCTCTGCCTCTTCCTCTACCTCTGGTACGAGGAAATGTGTTCACGTCAGCGTATCCTCCACCTTGTTCTGTCTGCTTCCTTCACTGTTCAGCGTGCTGGCCTCGCTGTGAACTTCCACCTCTTTCTGTTCTCATCTGAGGCTTCTTCCAGTCGTCCTTAGATTTCTGGAATCTATCTTGAGCAACTGACTTACCTTTCGGTTGGCTCCTACCTCGGCCTCGCTCTCCTGGCTTACGGCTTAGCTTTTCCTCAGCTTTTAACGCCATCTGATACGCATCCTCTATCATTCGGATGGTTGCCATACTCATCTCATATTGGATATCGTATCTTAAGCCATTCATATACCTGGCAACTTTTTCATCATCACTCTCCTGATGACCTGCTCTAATATTGAGCTTATAAAATTCCTCAGTATACTCCTTCACCGTCATCAACTTCTGTCTCAGGTTCTGCATCCTCCTGAACAGTGTGATTTGATAATCCCTTGGGATGAATTTTGATTTCATCTTCGCAACCATTCGATCCCAACTTTTAATCTTTTGCTTACCTTTGCAGCGTCTATATGCTTGAAGTTCGTCCCACCATAATGCTGCGTGTCCCTTCAATTTGGTGACAACATGTATGACCTTTTTATCCTCTTCGATATCCTCATAATCAAAGTAGGTGTCAAGAGCTCTAATCCAATCCAACAGCTCTTTTGCATCCAGATTTCCTTCATAAGTCGGAATGTCCATCTTTGTCTTTGAACTCATCCGGGCGATGGATTTCATTAATCGCTCATTTGCTGCATCTTCCGTTGGGATTTCTCCTGCTCCCTGTCCAGTGTCACTTTCATCCTCGGATTCACCGGTATCTCCTGCATCAGCTTTGCGCCTTTGCTTTATTCCCATATCTACAATCATAGAGCGTAATTATTCTAGTTGTCTTTCTACTTCCAGATTCTGCCCTGGCCTACCTCTTTCTCTGGACGATTCTCTTTCCCCCTCTGGATCAGGTGAATGTCTATCTCTTCTCCTTGGCGGCATGGTGAATTCTCATTTCTTCTCTGCTACAGAAAACATAGAGATTTTCTCGCTCTGATACCACTTGACGCAAACGCGCACCCAGGGCACGTCCGAAACTACCAGGACCTTCTTCCTCCTCAGGCCTGAAGAGTTAAGACACTCTTCAACCCCCTGTCAGGAGGTCTCAATACCCACATACCTTCCTTGTGATCTCCCTTCTTTAAATCGGGAAATCGGAACTCACCTGATCGCGAATCCTGCGCTTACAGATTTGGGTCACACAAATCCCCGAAACCCGATGGAGTGTCCACGTCGCACCTTCCTCGTCTCCTGTCAGGAATTTCCCTATCGGGAAATCGGCATATGCGATGTCGCGATTCACGGGCACCACGAATCTCCGAACCCTGAACTCCGATGACACCTGTCCTCTGGGTCGTCGCCTGGACCCCACGCTTTCCGGTTGATCGGGAAATCGCGTTTCGGGAATTCATGATTCCTGATGCACAATGTCACGGACCTTGCCAAACCCCGAACTCCGATATGCGACGCCACCTGTTGTCACCTCAGGGTGATACTTAACGCTCCGACACCTATCCTCCACTAGGTGCCTTTAACCCTATCGGGAAATCGCGGATCGCGATTTCAACATATGCAATGCGCTTGACTCCGAAAATACCGAAATGTCGAACCCTGACTCCTCGGGATCTCTCGCCACGTGTCCCTCCGATCAATGGCTCCGACCGCGTCGGGAAATCACTAATCGCGATTCCTTGATGCAAATGTTTTTCACTCCTAGAAGCCCCGATGCCTCCAAATGTCGACTCGCCAGGATCTTCCGCCATGTGTCCTCGCCGATGAACGGTCCAAAGTGCTCGTCGGGAAATCGCTGATCGCGATTCCTTGATGCGAGATTTCTACGTCCTCGGAAACCCCGATATCCCGATGGACTGAACCCTGACGCTCCCTGGCTCCTTGACACGTGTTCTGCCGATCAACGGCTGAGATCCTTTCTCGGGATTTCGAGACTCTCAAGGTCTTGATTCTCTTACCTTATGAAACCCCGATATCGCCAATATCCCGATGACTCCTCCTCTGCTCCCTGGGACTTAAACCCTGCGCAACTCCCCGAGATCTAACGGCTGACGAGATTTCACTCTTTCCTCCGTGAATCCTGACCGTCGATTTCTCCTCCTCTCGAGGATCTCCTGAAAACGGCTAAGTGTTCCTTCTCAGCACTTGTTTTCTGACGTCGACGTTGCAGCTCCTGCTCGAACCCCCCTGGGCACAGCTCCTGCACTTTCTTTCAACTATGTCACGAAGGTGCTATACCTCCTGAGCTTTTCCACTCTGGTTCTCTCAGAGGGAACTTACGCGCACTCCTTGCGGCAACCCTGTAAACACTTCAAGTGTTCAGCCTTCTTCGACTCTGCGCAACTCCTGCAGCAGCAGTCCTTGGCTTCCTCTTCTCAGGTTAAAAACTGAGACTTCTTCCTTTAGCCTGCACCTCCTTTGCACGGCTTCAACAACCTTAATCAACTTCAGAGCGAATGAGAACAAAATTTCAACTCCTGGGCCTCATCGACGCACTCCTTGCGGATGAATTCAACTGCACACTCTGCAGGAATCTCCTGGCTCAGATTGAGAAACAATTGAAGCTCATTCCTCTCCTCTCAGACTTCTGCTGAAACAGGAAGTCACATGCACAACATATACAAAGAAATGCATAACAGAAACAAACATTCATAAGCACATGAACAATACACACAGAGAAACAACACTAGGCATGAGTTTGAATCAGAATTTCATTCTATTAATTCAACACTGTACATGGGTGTTCTTCACAAAGTTCTCTGCTTGCTCCTCTCTTCTGAATGCTTCTGAATAATCTGAATAATGAATAATGTACAAAGGAGGGTGTCTATATCCGTTTTCCCTCTCGAACTCTAAACTGTCTAAAGACTTAAACATCTATCTACCTGCATTAACTAGATTAAATGCCTCCTATCTATTCCAGACAAGAGCGTATGGCCTGAGGTCTGATACAATACACAAAGGCGCTCTTTCATAAATGGTGCATTTATACATTGGCGCATTCTCTTGTTTGAAAATTCAAAAAGTTTCGGCTGGTCTTGTCCAGCTGTTGTTGTCTTCCATGCTGGCTCGCTTGTCATGGGCGATGCTCCTACATCATAGTAGTATTAAAATAATTATTAAATATATAAAATTTGGGAAAAAGAGTATTTGTGTTTTATTAGTAAATGGAGTATTTATGAATTTTGATTATCAAAAACTCCTTATAACTGCACTCAGTCTAGTACTCTATACATTCATTCTCTGTTATGATAAGATTTTATGGCAGATGAGTGAGGCCTTCATCCAATATGTTGTGTCTCGTGTTACGAATAGATCCAAATGCAAATGATATGCAAGAAGAACAAAAAGAAAAGGAAAAAGAAAAACTAAAATTAAATTTGTCACTAAAATAAACTAAAATAGAAAATAAAAACTAAAGAACGAGATGAAGAATGTAGACCCCTACATGCATGGAAAGGTGATAATTAAATGCCAAGCAAACCATTAATCAACAATGAACTAAAGGAGTTGCATCCGTGCCATCTTCTATTTCCTTCTCTGTTATATAAAACACATAACACAAAAAAAAAGTGAAAATACATTCCATTCCATTTATGACACTTACAAAACACAAACTATTCTGTCATATAATTAACCGTGTCATATAACTTGTATTGTCATAACATTTCAAACAACTTAATACTATGTTCCATCCAAACCCACTTTGTATTGATAGCATTTTAAACATTGCATAAAACTAATATATTATAAAATGTTTAGTGCGGTGAACAATTGTTTTGGGAGAAAAAGGTCAAAATTGTTGTTTTTCTTCATATGAGATATGATCGATATATTATTACAATGATGAGTGTTCCATATATGGGAAACATATGGTGACCATCCATGAAAGGATGCGTCCCTTGAATAATCAATAGTTATTTATTATTATCATTTACTTTATTATATATGATATTTAATAATCAATAATCATATTATTAATTGTTATTCTAAGAGAATGTCTTCTCGATGTTGTCCAAACATCAACACTCCCTCTCAACGAGGGAGACATTCTGCATCATGCCAAGCTTGTCTCTGAAGTATACAAACTTCACCTTAGACTCATAACACTTGTCTGTCAGTTTTGGGAGACGTTTTTCTCCCACCTGAACCGAGGAGAAACTCCTTATGCATCTCTCCCTTTTGAGCCAATTGACTCTCTCTAAGATCAGGCTCACTCTGGGTCCGCATGTAATAGCATATAGCATCTTGAGTCTTTATCATTCCTTGTAAAATCACCGTGACTAGGACAAAGACCACACCAGGATATTTCACCACAAGTACACACCTGTGAGTGAATGTCATCCTGATGCTAACTGATATGTGAAAATCACTTCAAGCACCTCGAGTCCATATTATTCCTTGTTATGATCAAGGAAGGACTACGTCTGGGCCCATTTACCGCAAGTGCACCTTTATGATAAATGTATCCTATCTCCCTTGGTTTGTAACACAATCTAGGAGAAGTTTTGCCCGATGCTGAAACATCAACACTCCCTCTTACTAGGGAGGTATATTTCCATAGTAGTACACAACTACTATCTAGAGACACACAGTCTCTGCCAGTGGTACACAACCACCATAGTAGCAAAATGTTTGTCACACATGGCACTCCCATATGGACTTCTAGAGGCTACACCCTCTAGAAACACTAGGGTCAACTCCCATAGTGTGTGATGTCAAGGGTCAACTCCCTTGACATGTCCTCATGTTCTCTCCACATGGGACTCTCCACAAGGGACGTTGGGATATAAGCCCAAACAAACTTATCCCTTCTTGGATAAGTGCCCCACTTATCCCTTGTTGGATAAGTGTCATCACAGATCAACTCAACTCATTCACAAAGGAGTACGATATGAAGAATGTCTCAGGAAGCTACAAACATCAACACTCCCTCTTAGCGAGGGAGGCATTCTCTGCCATGCCAAGTGTAATGTCCCCACTTTGGGACATCATTATATTACACAGTGTTATGATGACTAGGGTAGCCAGTTGGAGATTATAGCGAGTACAAGAGCTATTGAGGGATATTTTGGGGTTCGACTTGCATCGTTCATCCTATTTCATCATTATAAGCCATTCCGCACAGATTGGCTTTGGTTCCGTTGCATTCCGACAATTTCCATGATTTTGAGTATTTTGAGCTATAAGTCAATTAATTTCACTGAAGAGGTCATTCTGGGCACAATACTTGGAGGAACCTCTCAGTGTAATAGCTCATTGCAATTGGGAGGAGAAACACTACAGGATAGGATGGTGAGAAGTGACTTTCAGTGGCCATGGAAGCCACAAGGAGAGATAAGGCGTTTTTCAGAGGTAAAAAGGTTAATTAATTAATTAAAGTGATTTAATTAATTAATTAAATATTAATAAAATGAAAGTCACTTTGGAGGGACAAGGTGAACAGAAAGTATAAATAAGAGGCAAGGGCCTCTACTCTCTCATTCATTCATGTATGTTTATTTTGATAAATGGCTTCTAGCTAGAGAACCCATACCTTGGGGGTTTTGAGGGTTTTGACTTAACAAACCCTAGAGGACGATTCGGTGGTGAAATATTCTACCTAGCTTGTCCCAAGCTTGGTCTCGGAGATGCAGTATTCTCCCACACCATTCTAGTTCGGATATACATCAGTGCAGGAGGGTTCTACACCAGCCATAAGCACAAGAAGAGAGAGGGCACACCATTGAGGGTTTTCCAGCAAGGGGGGCACACTTGAGGAGTTAGACTCATTCGTTTTGGTTAAGGAGAAGGGATTTATGGAATTCCAAGTATTGGGTTTCCTTTGCAGGTGTCATAGCGCCATTCTTGGTTGATTCCATAGGTATTTTGGTGAAGGATTTATTTGTATTGAGAGTGGGATGATTTCCCAAGAGGAGGGCGCATCATTCTTTGGAGGGTGGCTAGATCCAAGGGTCTAGCAGGTCCTTTGATTATTTGAGCACTTGGGTTTTCATTTTCGTGTCTCGATCTATCATTCTAGTGAGTTTGCGGAGCCTTTGGAGGTCTCTAGGAGGGAGGCCAAATTATCTAGGGTTTCAAGCATCCAGGGGGGGCGCACCATTCCTTGGAGGAGAGGCAGATCCATGAGTTTGGGGAGGATCTTGGAGATTTGAGCACCTGGGTTGTTCTTGTAGTTACCCAATCTACTGTTTGGCATCTTCATTGGAGCATTTGGACATCTTTGGCAACATGGCTGAATTGTTGAGGCTATTCAGGGTTCCAGCAGGGCATGGCATCTTCCAGCTTGGGGGTTGACACTTCAAACGATCCATATCTTTCTTGTATTGGTATTCATGGTGTGTTCAACCTTTGGAGGCTTATTGCAGTCTTCTATTTGGATCATTTTGTAGCAACTTCTATATTCTATCTTGGATCCATCTGATGAGCATTCCAGATCGACATCTTCATTGTATCAGGTTCTTCTATTTATGAATAAAATCAGATCTGAGGTGTTTTGGCTTGTCTATCATATTGTTGATCTTGCATATGGTTGAGGTATGTTCCATTACAATATCTCTTGTTTATTGTTGCAACACACATTAAAATCATCAGTAAAACCCTAAGGCCGAAATCAAGAGGCCAACCTGCAAGTAAACATGTACAAACAAGTAAATCAACAAAGTGTTTGACGAAATGCCACAACTAGTAAAAGTTTAAAATTCATGCAAGACGTGATGTTCTTGGCATATTGGATTGGGAGCATTACACCAAGTCTGTCATAGAAGTACTTGAACTTCATCCTGGTTTGGTAAGAACATCAACAACCTGCTCATCTGTAGGAAGGTATTGCACCAATACTTCCTTCCTTTGCAGCATGTCTTGAATGTAATGGTACTTGATCTCAATGTGGTTCGACTCGTCATGAAACATTGGATTATCTAATATATTCACATAACTTTGGTTACCATAATGAATAATGGTGGAATCCAACACATGTTCAAATAAATCTGCAAGGAGCTTGCGAAGACACACTGCTTCACAGACTTATATACTTAATGCAATGTACTCTTCTTCTGTTGTGCTCAAAGCCACATAAGTCTGTTTTCTGCTACACCAGGAAACTATGGAAGATCCCAAAGTGAAGAAATACCCAAAGGTGCTCTTTCTGTCCACTGCGCTCCCTGCCCAATCAGAGTCAATATATTCCTGCCATATCATATCAATACTGGAAGTATATCTCAAACCATGTCCAATTGTGCCTTGCAGGTATCTCAACACATGCTTCGTAGCAATCCAGTGTGTCTATCTCGGTTGACTCATAAACTGGCTAAGTGCACTCACTGCATATCAAATATTTGGTCTGGTGTTAACCGGCTACATCAATTATCTAATCATCTATGTGTACAGAGTCGGATCAATTTCGTCAGAATTGGAAGAAGACACAATTAGTTTCTTCAGATTTGTCACCATTGGTGTAGCCACAAGCTTCAAGTTCAGTGTCCCAAACTTATTCAATATCTCAACTGTGTACTTCCCCTGACTCAAGAAGATCTCATCAGTTCTCTGCGACATCTCTAGTCCCAAGAAGTAGTGCATCATACCAAGGTCCTTCATCTCAAACTTAGAGGCCAATGCATACTTGCATTCAACAATAAGGCTCTCTGTATCGGTAAGGAATAAATCATCAATGTAGAGGACCAAAATGAGGGACTCACCATTAGCAGTCTTGTAGTATAGACTAGGATCGACGACACTTTTGATGAAGCCCAAAAAATCATCAGGTGTCCATCAATCCTCGCATACCAAGCTTGAGGTGGTTGCTTGAGTCCATACACGACCTTCTTCAACCTGCACACATGAGACTCCTTCTCATGTATCACGAAACCATCTGGTTGCTCGATGTATACTTCTTCCTCAATCTCTCCATTGAGAAAGTTTGCCTTTACATCCATCTGATGTACTCTCCAACCTATGGATGTTGCATGGGAAATAATTGTCCAGATAGAAGTGTATCGAGCAACAGGAGCAAATGTCTCCTCATAGTCTATTCCCTCCATTTGAGAGAATCCTCTAGCAAAAAAAATATCGTTTTGTGCCTCTCGATGCTCTCGTCAACTATGTGTTTGATCTTGTAGATCCATTTGGAAGTCACTACAAACTTCCCCTCAGGTCTCAGAACAATATCCCACACATCATTCTTCATGATGGACTGATACTCCTCCATCATGGCATCTCTCCATACTGGATGACTAGTTTCCTCCTCATAACAAGAAGGTTTAGAATCAATGATGTGGCTCATTGCTGCGACATAGCACAAATATATTTGAGGTATCTTTCTCTCTCGGAAGGTACCATCTCTTCTTTTCTCTGACCAGGGATGTAGATCCGGTATTCCTTCTAAGATTCATTGTACCCCAAAAATATACCCTTTCTACCTGAAGGGTCTAGCTTGGTCCTTTTCTCCTTGGGTACATGAATGTATACCGAACACTCAAATATCCTGAAGCGTCCAACCTCAGGATTCACTCTGGTGAAGGCCTCCTCGGGAGTCATGTTCCTCAAGGACTTATGTTCTGAACATACACTACAGTCATGGATGACTCTGCCCATAGAAACATAGGTAAATGTTGATCTGTTCTTCCTTTATGTGAGCCCATTCTATTGAGGGTTGTAAGGAATGGTGTACTCCTTCTTGATCCTTGCCTCAAACATCTCTAGGACACATCGAGGTTCCCTCATGGAACCAATGCCCCCCCAAGACATATCAAGGTTTCCTCGTGAAACCCATGTCTTGGTTCCTTCATCTAGTAATCCACTGATTACTCTGCAATCAACTAGTAGCATACTGCTACTACCATGCCATCATTAGCTTAAATCATCCGCCACATTTTTTATGACTATGATGCAATCAACCAGTAACACACAACTACTGCATTGTCTTCCAATAGTACACAACTGTTTCCATGTCATAGTAGTATAGAACTATTGTCAAGTGGTACACTGTTAAGAACCTGAATAGATCTACCAATATAATAACCACAAATACTGAATACACAATAGATCCACAGAGCAAGATAGAAGAAACCACACTTTATTATTACCAAACCCTTTAGGTAGGGCAACACCGTACATTGGATCCTATTATGGAAGGGATCCTCTCCTGTTCACTTGCCTCTTCGAGGGGGCATCCTCCTATTGAGCTACCGCTCCAAATACAATATTTCTCTTCATGTTTCATTACATTGCTTGAACCCCTTTATATAGTGCTACCATCACCTAAGAACATTCTAGAGGAGGAATCTTCTAGAAGTAGAACCTTCTAAGAAGTTATCTTACATTTATTATATCTAATTACCCATTTATTATATCTAACTACCATAGTGGGCCTTATTTAATAATATAGTGGACCTAGTCCACCTTACATTGAATGACCTCCACTATTATCATTATGGGCCCTCTGGGCCCCCCCATTACCTCTCTAGCTACCTTACATTACATCCCCCTTATGAAATCATTGTCCTCAACGCTTGATGTACAACCATATACCAGGGTCCCATGGATAATTGTGGACCATAATGCTGAAGAAGACTGAAGAACCAAGGTCTCATGTAGAAAGAAAATCCACCATGCTGAAGTAGTCCAACCACCATTGTAAGCCTGGGTTCCATGTCCAAGTGCTCATGTGAACTCCTCGTGGAAGATTTTGGAACCCAATAACCAAATCCAAATGATCCTCCAAAGACTGACACCTATCATGTGGATTCAAATAAGAAGATCCATCCATATAGTGGAAAAGTGTCGTAGCAGAATCTGGAATGAATAATACCACTGTAGAATATGTAAACTAAACGTTGGTAACTAGCTCCTGAGGTGGGACATTGATGTTCTCTACAAAAGGTGGAGTAGAGTAATCAAATAAAATATGAAAGTGGTTGTCATCCCAGAAATGACAACTATCCATATACCAATCATCACAATCTGCCTCAAAATCATACCAAGCATATATTTCTTGATTATATTCATCCCTGAGACCCTCCATAAGAAATATCTCCTGCATGTTATTCAACGAATCTTGAATACTATGAAAACTATCATTGAGGCCGTCTGTGAGGCTATCTGTGAGGTTGACTGTGAGGTCATGTACAAATGCATCCAATCTGTCATCCAATGTGTGAAACAATTGGGCTTTGAATGATTCAAGAATTTATTTCAGGGTTTGAGAGGAAATAGTCATCTGAGCACCCTATGAAATCTTTGGTCCTGCATCCGTCACAAAAAAAACCCAAAAAATAGACCCAATAAGTTTCGGCAGAAAATTGCGGCTTTTTCTGGAAAAACCCTAAAAAACTGTTGAAGTTAAAATGCTCATAACTTCACTTCCCGGACTCCGTTTCGGCTGATTTTTTTTTGAAATTGGGTGAAATTGTGAGAGGAACTTAGATATGTAATTTGTTTGATAAAATCAGCCTCTAGATTCTACAAAAATGAAAACAAATCGCGCTGTCATCCGCGGAAAAAACCCTGAAAATTGCAGATTTTAAAACTTCAATATCTTGACCTTCCGGACTCCGTTTAGGACGATTGTTTTTTCAACTTGGGTGTTTTTCTAAGAGGAACTCAGATATACAACCTGTTTCTGTAAATTTTTCACATAAATATACCGAAAAGTTTCAGAATGTCGTGGCCCTTTTTTTTCTTCTCCGAAAAAAAATCTGCAAAAATAAAAAATATCTGCCCACAATGTCTGCCCAAGGAAAGTGCTCTGATACCACTTGTTAAGAACCTGAATAGATCTACCAATATAATAACCATAAATACTGAATACACAATAGATCCACACAATAGATCCACGGAGCAAGATAGAAGAAACCACACTTTATTATTACCAAACCCTTTAGGTAGGGCAACACCGTACATTGGATCCTATTATGGAAGGGATCCTCTCCTGTTCACTTACCTCTTCGAGGGGGCATCCTCCTATTGATCTACTGCTCCAAATACAATATTTCTCTTCATGTTTCATTACATTGCTTGAACCCCTTTATATAGTGCTACCATCACCTAAGAACTCTCTAGAGGAGGAATCTTCTAGAAGTAGAACCTTCTAAGAAGTTCTCTTACATTTATTATATCTAATTACCCATTTATTATATTTAACTACCATAGTGGGCCTTATTTAATAATATAGTGGACCTAGTCCACCTTACATTGAATGAACTCCACTATTATCACTATGGTCCCTCTGGCCCCCCCCACTACTTCTCTAGCTACCTTACATACACAACCACTGCCATAGTCTCACAACTACATAGCAATCCACTAGTAGCACATAGCTACTAGCATGTTGTCCAGTGGTACACAACCACTTCCATAGTCTCCATGATCATGTTGTGATGTTTCTCCTCTCCTAGTAGTCTTATTCACACCTAACCACCTCACATGGCATAGACAAGACTACGACCATAGCCTCATTCACACCTAGCCACCTCACATGGCATAGGAAAGGCTAAGCTCCAAGTCTTATTCACACCTAGCCACCTCACATGGCTTAGGCAATACTTGTACCCAATTGAGCATTACTCCCTCAGTCACCTCACATGACTAATTAAGGAAACCCTTGTCCAGAGGGGTTAGTCAGCTAGAGGAGAGAAAACACCACACCTCCCTCTTAACGAGGGTGGAAATTCTAGTGATCATCTACGATATGACATCTTAACATCGTCACATGTGTAGTAGATATTCATGTGGATCTGCTATATATGCCAACACCATTGTACATTGTACTTATATATGCCAACAAAATATTAGACGACTTGGCATCTCCATGGATTATTGGTGTCTCCATGGATTATACATAAATGAACACCAAATTTCTCATGCTAATGGCAGTCAGTTCTGTCGAATGACTAGAATTGAGGACCCATCTCCTCTACAAATGTTTGCTTGCGTCGTCAGCTTGGCTCGACTTGTCTTCAAACCAAGCTACTACCATCTTTAACTAGAACCGAGCACAATTACTTGATAAATGGTTGGGCGAGTGTTCTCCATTCGTTGGTATCTCTATTCACGCATAAAAGACTACCATACCTCCATGGCGTATTGCAACCATGCCTCTTCTTAATTTCTGTAGCCTGGAAGAATCAGTTACCATCAATTTCTTAATTTCTTAATTTCTTAATTTTATCGACGCAGATCTCATTCTACGCAGGTATGTACACACAAGGTTGTCTCCTCATGGGTATGCATTTGCACGACTCCAATGTTGTTACCATCCTCTCCTCTCCACGTGATCTCTTTGGCAGATGCTCCACACAGTTAACACCAGTCTACAACGCTCTAGACTTCACGTTGAATAGACAACTCCACTCAGTTTTATGCCACACAGTTAGCACATGTCTGGCATGCAAATTCGATCCCACATAGAATGTCTTACTCATGCACTCTTCTCTCAAAGACATATAGGATTATTTCACTCTCATCACACGCACCTCAATAATCTTCGTGAACTTCACGAGCCGTGGCTGCAATGTCTTCTCTCAAGATCCTGGGCTCTCCCATGAGGGAGTTAGCCCAGTCCCGCTCTGATACCATCTTGTTTTTCTTCATATGAGATATGATCAATATATTATTACAATGATGAGTGTTCCATATATAGGAAACATATGGTGACCATCCATGAAAGGATGTGTTCCTTGAATAATCAATAACTATTTATTATTATCATTTACTTTATTATATATGATATTTAATAATCAATAATCATATTATTAATTATTATTATTCTAAGAGAATGTCTTCCCGATGTTGTCCAAATATCAACAAAAATGACTCATTGAGAAAAATAAATTCCAATAGTGTGGAAAGGATTTACTTAGGGGAGGACGACCATCACCACATGATTAATTTTTTTTTTATGACTAGGGGAATCGACAACGGTGGCAGTTTCGTACTCGCGTGACACGGGGTCAAATCCTGTCGGCTACCTTATAACCCCTAGGGAGAATCACACATCCCGCAAGCACGCCTCCGGATAAATAGAGGTTTAAACTCGTGACCTCTGGCCACTAGACCAAACCCCTGCGGGCTCTCATCACATGATTAATTAACTAGCAATATTTTCTTACACATGTAAAATGGAAAGAAAAGTAAAAGAACGTGATTCCAAAGACAAATATTCTATTCATGGATTTCCTTAATTAGACACGACACCAATATACTTCATTTTCAATGATACCGGACATGCTCGATCTTGTGGAATAATTCAATTGGGATTTAACTTTAACAACATGAAAAGTATTAAAGTATAAACCTCTTAGATTAAAAAATTTAAGACATTTCATATTTTTCATTTAATCCATTTTAAAAAATACAAATAATTTAAAATGGATAAAATGTTATGTAATGTTTAGGTAACTTCTTGCAATTGATATGTGAAAATAAGGAAAATTTGAGAAGAACCATTTATTAAAATCAGTGGAAATATTACAAGTTATATAAACCTCTTAGATTAAAATATTTAAGACATTTCATATTTTTCATTTAATGTATTTTAAAAAATACAAATAATTTAAAAGCCTAAGAGTTATGTAATGTTCATGTAACTTCTTGAAATAGATATGTGAAAATAAGGAAAAATTGAGAATACCCATTTATTAAAATCTGGAAATATTACAAATTATTTAAGACATTTCATATTTTTCATTTAATCCATTTTAAAAAATACAAATAATTTAAAAGCCTAAGAGTTATGTAATGTTCTGGTAACTTATTGATATGTGAAAATAAGGAAAATTTTGAGAAGACCCATTTATTAAAATCACTGGAAATATTACAAGTTATTGCCAATAAATAGAATCAGGGAAAATGCCAAAAATTTCTAAATTTTTTTAGTTTTGAAACAGTTTTTAATCCTATCTCCTAAGAAAAAGGTATCCAAACTTCAATTTTTTGGTGGCTCAATGGAGCTCATAAATTGGATGAGGGAATTCGGAATGGAAACAATTTCCTAAGTAATCTTTTTTTTTTAGAGATAAAGAAAATGAAATTTTCTAGTTTTGAAACAGTTTTTAATCCTATCCACTAAAAAAGAGGTATCCAAACTTCAATTTTTTGGTGGCTCAATGGGGCTCATAAATTGGACGAGGGAATGGAAAAAAAATTCAATTTTTTGGTGGCCCAATTGGAATGCACGATGTGAAAAAAATAGCACAAACTTTAATCACAATTGTAACTGGAAATCGATGTATCAAAATAGAGCACACTACAAGTTGAACAATCAGGTTAGAAACGGCCACTTCTGACGGAGGAATGGGATTGTACAATGCCAAAAGATTCCCATCTGACAAAGGGTTTAAAAATAACCTTTCAAGGGTGAAAGTCCCTTGGCTAATCGTTAAAATCTATTTAAAAAGACGTAGCTTAAATATTAGATCTCATAGTTACTTTTTATTTTTTCGAATAATTTTATTTAAATTTATTTTTATTTTTTCAAATAATTTTATTTAAATCTGAAAAATTAATTTAATGGCTTTTTATTTTTTTAATAATTTTATTTAAATCTGAAAATTTAATGGCTTTTTATTTTTTCGAATAATTTTATTTAAATCTGAAATTTAATGATGGGTAAAATCTTAATTTTTCATTTTTTGAGTTGTAGTTTGAATGTATAGATACATTTAACACCCAACGCCCTGAAAATATTCTAATCCATTTAGAATGTGCAATCTGAGCTACTGATATCTACAATTTCATCAATTCTTTCAAATTTTTAACCAATTTCTAAACAAAACAGAATAGAAAAAGCAATTAAAAAAATAGTAATTTAAATTGTTAAAATCTATTTTAAATAGTAAAATATTGCTTCTCAACCTTTCTATTTGGAAGATAATTATATAATTATCGAATATGTAGTTATTATATCTTGAAAATCAAAACAGCAAGTAGGGTTTCCTTTAAACACAGTTTTTATAGAAAACTGTTAAAAAACAAACAACCATGAAAAAAATGGTTCTGACCAGTTTCAATGAGATGACAAGTTTTAATGAGATTTATTTATTTATTTTAATTCTCTTGACAGGTTTCAAATGAGATTTTTAATTTTAATTCCTCACCCAGTATAGTAGAGTTTGCATTAATTTTTCCAAGGGATCAATTAACTTTGTATTGTTTAAGTAGTGCATAAACATGATTGGATAACATTTTCATCTCATAGAATTTTTTTAGTTATTTTATATTTTTTTTTGGATAATGTTATACAAGATTATAACAATAATTTAACAAGTTTTTTATATTATATAGTGATGTTTCAGTACAGAATAAGATGATAAATGCAATTTTTTAACTTTGATTTTTTAATTAAAAGATATTAGGTAGTTTTAGCATTATTATTTTTATATTCAATAAAATAATCAGTGATATTAAATTGGGTGATTTTTAAACTCAAATTTATCTACCACAACTTTGAGCATTTCAATAAATCCTTACATTGGGAGTAGAATAGAATTTTTAATGATTCCAATAGTTTAGATGACATTATATCTTTACAAATTGCACACCTTCGTTCATCCTATCTCTATAGTTTTCTAAGACTTGAAATGTGGTAATCTATCTATAGTGTTCTTAGGCCTGAAATCTTAGTTTATATTGTTCCACTAAAGCTTGTGAGATGTTGGACTTCTTTAAAGTTCATTAGCTCTTTGTTTGAATGACCAATCTTTTCCACTACATGTTTTGTTGAAATGATTTTGAAATTTACTTATTTTTCTTATCAAACTTTCCGATATATAGAAGGTGAGCTTGAATACAACTTTATTAGCCTTATTTCCTCTTGATCCATTCTAGCATATTATCTAAATTTCATTTGGTATATAGTGGTTTGTCAGGTTGACTCATATTGATTGTTGCTTGTATGTGTGCTTGTGTTTGCAAAAATTGGGTAGGGTTAAGTGCAAGTCTTCGATGAATTTGTTGAAATATGTATCACCACTCATGACCTCTAGGTTAAAGAATTATTTGTAGCATAAATGATACTCATTAAAAGGTCATTAATTTGGTGAAATTTGTATCACCACTCATGACCTCTTGGTTAAAAGGTTATTTGGTAGCATAAATGATACTCATGGAAAAGTCATAAATAATACTCATTAAAAGGTCACTAGTCCACAAGCTTCACTAATGATTTTAAAATCCTTCATTAATATTATTTCAAACCAAGTCCTTTTATTATTGCCATGACTTGTTTTGTCAAATCTCTACACTTATAAATCTAATGAATAGGTAAACACCACAATAACGATCCGGATTCGATAAAATAGAGATATTTGATTTAATATTTCATAGTTGGCTAGGAATATGAGGTGAATAACTTACATGGAAACCATGTACCTGCAATCTAGTGATCTCACGAGTGTAGCCATAACTTGATCCTCTATTTGAGAAACCACAACAGGTGGTGAGGAACAACTTCCTCTCAAATGTAAATCATGCTACTTAAATCTTAAATCTTTAGTAGAAGGTCACCCTGAGCCCTCAATCTACTACCATGCGAGTGATTCCTTATCCTTTTCCTCTCTATACTTCAACTAAAAGAGAGATGTGCAAAAATAGATGTCATTTTCTCATTATTTTCCTCTTTTTATAGAGTCCATCCGTGGTAAAGAACGGGATTCCTAGGATCCTTTGTTTACTTATTTATTATATTTTAGGTTTCTTCCCAATTTATGTTACTTATTTTACCATTTTCTTTAATTGCCCAATTACCCATAATAATTACTTATTAAAACCTCTTTTGGATAATTATTATATACTTATTTATTATTATTTATTCAAAGAAAAAACATTGCTCAACCATTTAATTTAATCTATCTACAACTTTAATAAATAAGGATGAGGTTTGATATTCATTTAATATTATTTAAATAAGTTGAATTACTTAGATGCAAGGTATTTTGTTTATAAAGTGTTCGCATGGTTTGAAAATATTCCATTTTCAAAAAACTCTCAAACAAAGCAAAAAACTAGCATTTTCCAAATTCAAATTACTTTGCATTGAGAAAATTACATGACCAATTGTTATTTTAAATACTTGGTCATGTTTTTGTCTACAATTAAATGAAGCAAATTGTGGTTTATAAAGACAAAAACTAGCATTATCCAAATTCAAATTTACTTTGCATTGAGAGAATTACATGACCAATTGTTATTTTAAATACTTGGTCATGTTTTTGTCTAAAATTAAATTAAGCAAATCATGGTTTATATGAATAGTTTATTCTTAGATGTTTATGATCATATGATTTTAAAATTGATTTTAATGTGACTACATGTGACAACAAAATTTCTACTTGGGAGTCCTTTCCTATCTTTAGAATTTCAATTATATTAACATTTCAACATACTAACCAATGTCTTATTCACCATACAACACTATGATAGAGTTGTTTTATTGTGATATTGTAGATAGAATCATTACCCAACAATTTATTGTTAAGACCAAATATTATGCATAATAATGTCCACTCTTTGGTCCCTAAGATAAATGGTCACCAAACCTACAACCTAACCTTTGCATTCCTCATATTGGGGATATAATGTAGTTTGAATTTTAATTACATCAAGATTAACAACTTAAAAAAGTATAAAAAGTTATTAACTTGGTAACCTTTTTTTAATATATAGGGAGTTATAAACCCAACAATGTATTATTATATGTTAACATCAACATGATGATTCGAGAAAATGAACAAAACATTGTTTTAAGATGAATATGTGCTTTTTGAAATTTGAATATGGGCCAATAACAAACTAACACCCTATCTCAATTAACGACACATGACCCAACTACTTACATGTGAAAGATGCCATTTCTATTTAAAAATTAAATCATTTGATGATGTTTTAATCTACAAGAATGAGGTTGGAGGACACTATTGTTGTATTGTAACCATAGTTGCAGATATGGTCAGAGATAAAGTCGAGCCTAATGAATTTTTTATTCTATTCTAGAAATGTAATCTAAATAATTGCAACAGTTCAATATAATGATCCAAGGATGGAGACAATGAATATTATAAGGTTTCAATATAATGATCCAACAAAGTAATATAAATAGATAAAATGATTCAATACAATGATTCACCCATGGAGAGAATGTAGATAACACATGTTTCAATATAAGGATCTAGAGGACACAAAAACCTAAATTTTTGTGCCTATTACAAGTATGAATGTAGAGAATGAAATTTCACTACTAGACTAAGATAATATGCACAGGATGAAAATTCAATTCAACACCTAAAAACTTATTGGTCTAAACTAGTTGGTGACCTCATATCCTTTGTAGTATCAAAATTAGCAGGTCCTCTACATACTATTAGTCTCTTGGTATTTTTGGATATACAGAGGATAAACACCAAAGAAGAAAATGAATATGGTTGTAATACCCCTAGGCCGAACCTCAGTTGTAATTGTAAATGTAAATGTACATATATGTTGGTGAGCCATGACATTTTGGGGCCACAGAGCCTTTGTATATATGTTTTGAGGCCTGGGTGCATGTGTCGTTATTAGGATGGACAACCTGGATACTAAAAGTCCAGTGAGCCTATCTTTGTAAAATGTAATCACACTCATATATTAATGAAAAATGCATCACTGTTGCAGACCAACCAGACAAAAGAGTATGGGGGAATAAACTCCACTAGAAAGAGAAAGGGGGGATAAGAGTCTAGGAAATGGGCTAAGCTAAGGGGGCTTAAGCCCAAAGGAATATTATATTAATATTCCTAAAAATTCTAAAGTATAATTTATGGATATAAATATATATATCCTAAGTTCCTAATGAGGGGGAATGTATCACCCAAGTGGGGGGGCAAGTGGGATGAAGGTAGTTCCCAACATGACAAGTGTCAAGTTGGGAACATGCACATATATTTGATAATTTTGGTTCATTTTCCATCATTCTGTCATCATTCACTCATTATTCTCCTCTACCATCGGTACCACTTTGCATCTGTTAGCCATACTTGCAGTGGGAAACATTTAGAGCTATTTCAACCAACAACCTATGTATTTTGGGTTGAAGATGCGGGTTGTCAGTCTCGTGCGGTATTGAAGAAGCGGGTTGTCAGGCCCGTGAGCATTCCCTCCAGGTGAGAGAACTGTTGTGAATTGTTTTCCCAAGTTTCCAAGTTGTAGCTACAGGGCTCTGGGACTTCATGTTGGGCTTATTGTTAAAGTCCGGGAAGGGAAGTGGGGTATTAGAAGGACCATTGAGAAGAAAAGGGGCATACTTCTTGGGGTGGGATAAGAATGTGGGAAATGAGAGGTTGTAGGCTTTCTGCTAGAGTTGGCACCTTATTATGAGATTTTTTGTTGTTGATGGACCTTGGCCTTGCTTAGGATTCCTTTTCCCTGGTGTATTTTTAGTCCCAGCTCGGGGGTGACCTACTATCGAGAGTTTATGAGCAACAAAGTCTATGGCCAGGAGTAAAGTCCAAGGTCTGCAAGAAATTTGTGGTTTATTCATAAGATAAGTGTCTCTTATGTGTTATTATAAATGTTGTGTCATTATTTTTGTATTTTCTATTATGGGTTTTTCCTGTATATGTTGCATGTATATATTTGTTGTTAGTTTGCATAATTTTATTCTTATGCAGATCATTATCAGTAAATTAAATGGTATCAGAGTTGGAATTTTCATGTGGCATGGCCTAGCTTGGGGTTGAGGATGCTACAATGTGGTATAAGAGCTCCAATTTCGAAACTAAGCCTGTATGGGCCAGCTTAGCAAAGTGCTAAAGTAGGAATTCATAGAAATTTAATTTGCAAAGGATTTATACAACATGTATGATAAAATTATTGCAGTGAAATTGAGGGAATTTAACGAGAAATTGGGGAGAATTGTGTCGATAAATCTAAAATAATCAATTTCGGTCTCTAATTGGGTAAAATTGAGCCGATAGATGGTCGGATTTTGAATTTACAGAGTGCCATGGTGAAATTGGGAAATGCCTCAATTTCCATAGTAGGAGTCAAACTTGGTTTACAAAGGTTGAATATATGTGTTCCGGGCCAAATTGGGTCGTAGTAAGCTTGGTTGCAGAGCTTCAATGGCGGCCTGATAAAAGAATTGTGAAATTGGGAATAATGGGAAAATTGGGAAAAATGAGAGAATCGAAAAAAAATGGGGTGACGTGTAATGCCATGTTGGAAGGTACACGGTGACAACAGTGGAAGAGGTGGAAGGTGACTAGATGGTATGTGGAAGACAACGTGGAGATGCAGTGGCAGGAGCCCGCCCACCCTACGGAACCCTGATTTGGACTTGTGAAACCATGAGGTGGGGGGTCCCTTAGTGGTTTTGGAAACCACCAAAGGGGGGGGGGGGGCACAATTAACCATAAACTAACATATCATCAACCAAAAAACTAGTGGTTTCCTTTGTGGCAAGCCCCCCCTTTTTTAACTTTCGGTAAGGCAGGGGGGCTATGATGCAACGATGATTGTCGACCCCCTCCGATCATCAACCATTGGATCTAAATGGAATGCAGGTTCACGTGCCAAGGTGAATGGGTGTGGGATGGGTCCCTCCCATCCCTATGACCCAATGAGAATCTGCCACATAGGCTATCGAGGACTGTGGGGCCAAAAAATAAAATAATGTGTGTGCCTATAGAGGAAAGGAAGGGAAAATAGGAAGATAGAAGGAGTAAGAGGTTGACGAGGCAAGCCAGGGTGTCCAAGGGCTGACATGGCACCACCTCGAGGTGCCAAGTGGACCGATATTCCACGTCAACATCCTAGTTAGTTGTATTAAAATAAATTTCTCAAAAGTTAATGTAAATTACCGGAAAATTATAATGACTTCCAAGTCATGTTTTTGCAAGCCATTTTTGGAAGCCTAAATAGCGTTTTTAGGCAAACGAAAACCACGAGAATAGAGTGTACCAAGGTACATTTGTTTTTGTAGATTAAATGATAAATATTGGAGAGATATTTCTAATGGTGTAAATTGTTCGTCAAACGGAGCTAGTATGAGGAAGTTACATGCCAAATAATGCAAGGTAAATTTTGAGACCCAATTAACTTCTGAGGGCTATAACTTCATACTCCGGAAACAAATTGGGTCACATGAGTAGTCTACAGAAATATCTCATGCCATAGAAGATAACCATGGACTCTAATTGTTAAGTTCCTGAATAGATCTGCAAATACACTTCAGAAATAACCAAGAAATAACCAATAATAAACACCAAACCATTCACCAAAATATTGAACACAAGAATGTAGACAAAACCCTTGAGGTAGGGTAACACCATATATTATTCCTTAAGGAAGGAATACACTCCTCAAACAACACTTGCTTGTCACAATGCTTCATTACATTGCTTACACTTCTTTATATAGCTCTCTCTATCTCCTAGGAACCTTCTAGAGAGCTTTCTCACATTTATTACATCCAACTACCATAGTGGGCCTTTATTAATAGAGTGGACCTAGTCCACCTTACATTGAATGACCACATTCTCATATATTAAATGACTTCCACTAATAATAAATAACCACATTCCCATTGGGTACCTCCCTAGGTACCCCATATCACCTCATTAGGTATACTACATTCCATCCCCCTTCACATGTTTCGTCCTCGAAGCATGAGAAGAAACCATACAATATGACCGATTAAACAATGTAGCCAACTGGTACCAAGTACGACCATCCATCCATCCCAATGGAAGTTGAACATGATGTCTATCTATTGCCTTACCACCCTGATCTTGCTCTGCATCATGTCGGGGTTGCCATGAGATTGTTTCTGCAGCTTGAGCTCTTCTTGTAGTGCCAATAGTCCTCCATGCACCTCTTGATTGGTTTCTTGTCTGGTGCCCTGCTGGTGCATAAATGTGTTGATGCACACGCCCTTGCCTTGATGATTGTTGTGTCTCTATCTGATGTGGATGGCGATATACAACAATTGTAGGTATCTGTTCTTTTTTCTTCAACTCTGCAACACTTTGTGCCTTTGAGTCAATGACCTCCTTAACTTCCTGATTATGTCCTTTCTATAGTTTTGCTTCATCTCCTTCTGTAGACTCTGCCTCTGATTCAACTTCAGACTCAACAATAACTTCTTTGCTAGCTTCCATGGGCCCATATTTCTTACTAAGAGACACATCCTGCAATGTAATTTTCTTTTTCTTGTACCAAATCTTTAGAAACTTCTTTTGCACATTAATATTAATGGTACCCATTGATTCTATCCAAGGATACCCCAAAAAAATGTCTTCATCACCCATATCTAGAGCCTTAAAATCCGAATGCAACACATATTTATGCATACCGAGCTTCAAATCTTTAAAAAGTTTAACATTTTCACCTGCAACCGGTGTTCTTTGAATATTCTTTGCTGGAACTTGCAATCTATTAACCAACTAAATATTGGTAAAATTTTGTTTGCAACTAGGGTTAATAGAAACAATGATATTTTCTTTATGAATACAACCATGAATTTGTAATATAGAGTTTCCACATGAAAATAAACTCTTGGTGATGTCTTTATCCTTACTCTTTGTATGAGACCACTTGTCTAAAAGTAATTTTTCAAGTGCTTCCTCAGAAAGTGGCATCCACTTAGAATGGTGGAATGATTTCCACCATTTGAGAGCATCACCTTTGAAACCCCAGTCTACAAAAGATTTCCACTGCCCTTTCCATTCTGACTAGTGGGACTGTAAGAAGTCTTCAATACTAGGACCATCATATTTTCCTGTAAAATACATCTTGCTTGGAAAAAATATTCAACAAAAACTAGGGTTCAAAAATAAATTACGACAGAAAATCGTGGCTTTTTCCGGAAAAACCCTGAAAATTTGTTGAATTTAAAAAACTCATAACTTCACTTCCCAGACTCTGTTTTGGCTGATTATTTTTTTGAAATTGGGTATTTTTCCGAGAGGAATTCAAATAACCAATTTTTTTTTTCCAAATTCATCTTGTAAAGCTTCAGATCTGAACCTGAACTGCGCCACCCTCTTTTTCTTCCCTAGAAGATTTCTGCAAAAAGATCAAACAATTTATTCCCTTCTTTGGCTAAGGAAAGTGCTCTGATACCAATTTTTAAGTTCTTGAATAGATCCGAAAATATACTTAATAAATAACCAAGAAATAACCAATAATAAACACCAAACCATTCTCCAAAATATTGAACACAAGAATGTAGACAAAACCCTTGAGGTAGGCTAACACCATATATTATTCCTCAAGGAAGGAATGCACTCCTCAAGCAACACTTGCTTGTTACAATGACAATATTCTTCACTATGCTTCATTACATTGCTTACACTTCTTTATATAACTCTCTCTATCTCCTAGGAACCTTCTAGAGAGCCTTCTCACATTTATTACATCCAACTACCATAGTGGACCTTTATTAATAGAGTGGACCTAGTCCACCTTACATTGAATGACCACATTCTCATATATTAAATGACTTCCACTAATAATACATAACCACATTCCCATTGGGTACCTCCCTAGGTACCCCTTATTACCTCCCTAGGTATACTACACTAATTCAGAATCTGGGCAATTAAAATTGTACAAGAGGACATAGAAGGTACCGTTGAGGGGTCTGAGATCCCTTTGACTCAACCGCATGAACCAAACCAGCTTGAGAGGCCTAATTAGACTCACAAGCGTTTACTGATTGGTATGGTTCTCCAGGTCCATGATCTGGCTGGATTTATTGATGGGATTTAATTGTCATCGATAGATATATCTTTTCTATGGAACCTTTCCTCAGGCTACACAATTCTTTTTTTAAGTTCTTTTCTTAATATTTATAACAAAAGAAAGATAGAGCTGAAATTAAATGGCAGAGGGAAGTTAAATTGTGTGTTGGGGGAAGACTGGGTGTTAATATAACCTTTATACCTTAGCATGCAGACGAAGAATATCTAAACTACTTCAGACTAACATTAATACCATTTTGATTAGTAGACTTTCAACAATGTCTGAGATAACAATTACAGAAATAAGATATACATGTGAGAAGAAGTTAGTGCAAGAAAAGTAATTTTCAATGCTCTATTATCAATCATAGGTTAACACAATCAATTTCTATTCATGAACTAAAATAAAAGAATTGTTGCAACATAATAAGATAACTTTAAATAATAGATACAACAACTCTTACTCAATACAACAACAAATATTGAATCCGAAGACAGAGATAATCCTCCTTGGTCCAATCACATTCACGCCTTAGATGATATAAGTGTCTTTGGTTCTAAACAAAACTTCTTAATTAAAATAACTTGCACAAAAATAGTTCTCTTACAAAATTTCAGAAAAAAATCTCTCTCCAAAAACCATCAACCCTGCATCCAAGGTCAGTGCCCTTATTTATAAAAATAACTAAACTAAAAATAGCTACTAAAGTTATGCTAATTTAAGAAAAAACCACGTGGTAGATTTTATCTATCTGTTCTCTTTTGCTTCTCCTTTTATCATCTAGTGGTTTTACTAGAGTGGATGGTTCCTCTCATACTCTGACCACTTGAAGAAGATATATTCACATGTATTTGCATATGGGAACCTGTGTTGATCCATCAGAGCGGAGATAACCTCCTTTATCTCTATTGCCCATTCCTTGTAGTTAATTAGTTTGACTCTTAAGCAAGAGATTTAATCATGGGTTCCATGAAATTCTTCACTTGACCCGAGATCATGCTTGAAATCTGCGAAATCTCCATTTCCCATGCCAGGCCTTACTCTCCATGTTGTTTAACTATGTCATGCAAATCGACGAAATCCTCCAGTGGACCAAACTATGGTAGGTCAATGTTCCTCATTTCCTGATTGATTTTCTCCCAACTTTTCTCTCACTCTCCCCATCTTTCCTGCATTTTCCACTACGGTTCTTGGACCATGCTTACCCATTGTTCAACTGCCTTCCTTATTTCGGACATGTTGCTACTCATCAGTACTCGAATGCCATGCTCTTCTGTATCTTGGCCCTTCTTCACTTCGTTGATGTAGTCTATCCATTCTAAGGCTTGATGTTCCTTTTCATACCATCACTACATGTATTTACAGGTTTCCAACCCCATGAGGGTATCTTCTTGGAAATCAACTATGCGAGTGGTGAAGAGATCTCTTTCTCTTTTGAATTGTGCTTACATTTCTCGAAACTCACACTGCAAGAGTACCACCGCTTGTGTTGAATTTTGGTAGTACTTTGCTTGATGTCGCAGATGGTCCAGTTCCTTATTCATGGTGGCTACCTCTCTTTCATTCCTTTTTTCCCCATCTAAAGTGGCATCGGTTATGGCCATACCTTCTTTGATTAACTCAATCATCTTAGAATTCTCTGTGTCAAACAACGTTTCCTCTGTGGTTATGTGAAGTGTGCTATTGAGCGTGAGATTCCTTTTCTTGATGGTTCTTCTCATCACAAATTTCTTTTTCCTGTCATAAGAAATTGCCTGTATATCGACGATTTCATCTACTGGTTCAGGAATCTATTGATCTCCCCAAGGTAGAGTACTGCCTAGGCTTCCTGTCGTGTAGAGGTTTTCTATGGCATGTTCTCTTAGTTCCTTAGCAAGGGAAAATTTTGTATGTTCTGGTGACTTGGCCTCCTGCAGGTGCTCATCGACTAATGGAGTCTTGGTCCTAGATGGGGAAGTAGGCAAAGGATCGACATTAGCTTGGGGTTCGATCGTTGAGATGTCGATTTTTGGCTACTGCATTTCTTCTTCTGTTCACCAACACCCAAGTCATTCTTGGAGTTGTAATTCTGAGGATTTGTTCCCAATTGATTGAGAAGTCCAGTGTACAAAGTGTTCCTAGGATCATGCTCGCCTTCTTGGGGATTTCAGATCAAAACATCGGAAGCTGGAGCAGATGTTTCCCCTGGTTCCTCCTCTTGTGTGATTGGTACTAGGGTTATGCGCGAAGCTTCCGAACCTTCCTCATCATCATATATGGTGATCAAATCTATGAGGACAATAGGCATACCCATCCCACTTGATGCTCTTGCTGACCTTCGCTGAGTTGTAGTAGTCACAGGTGATCCTGCCTGTGGTGACACGGGGTTGGGGTTTTCTTGGTCGACGGTCTCCTCTCGTGTAATTATCTTTGATCCATTTAGCTCTACCTCCTCGTTTGTACCTACCAAGGTGATCCTCAAAGGTCCTATCAAAGGATTGAGTAGGGGCTCTTCCCCTAATATTGCAATATCTCTTTCAATTTCTTTTAGTGACAACATCCCCCATCTCTGAGCCTCAACCACTTTTGCTGCTCAGTTTTCATCTCTTACCCTAATGGATTCTTGATCAGTGTGCTCTATAGTCTCAACTTTCTCATCCATCATCATTGATTTAAATCTGGTCATGTTTGGGTTAGCCTTTCTATGGAACACTTCCTCCCAGTCCTAGGCGCCTTTAGTAAATATTTCATCTTAAAAACTATCATGAGCATACAACCAATAGGAGGATACTTGCGACGCGTGCTGGGGAACTAAACCCTTTGTATCATGCCTGCAAAAGAGGCATGTGGGGAACCGATACTCAAGCTGATTTAACCCTTCTTGTTTCACCTGTGTAGTGTATTTGACCATATAAAATCCTATATGAAAACCATAGGGAATGAAAGCTCTCTTCTTATCCTTTACTAGAGAAGCATTATAACCTTATAAAATGGTTTGGTAAAAAATCTCTCCCAATATGAGATGATCTGGGACATAAACGGGGAGTAGGTGGGGTGCACGCCAGTAGCTCTGAACACTCTGATATAGGTGCTTGTCTATTCGAGGTACAAGGGGCCAACTTTAGCTATCATCTTTTTGGCTGCCACCAAAAGCCTAGGGAATTCCTTTCTAAAGATAATGAAGTATATAATGGCTATGAACCCATCACATATCATGGCATATGATATTTTGTACCTATTCTCCTATAAGATACTAAAATAAACATGTACAGGTAATTCGAAAATATGCCATCTTAAATTCATACCTGTGAAAATGTCTCTTGCGTAGATTACATCCAACAGGTAGGATGCCATGTAAAAGATCGAAAATTCTCCTTCCTTTGGTGTCTGGGCCTGTAGGAGATTAATACTCAACTATTTGGAGATAATGGCTCCCCAATTGAAACTATTGCCGAAAAATTCCACGCTATACGCCAAGGGCATCCAAGCTTCTGAATATTTTGAGCAATCCTTTTCTCCATATAATCGACAAATCAAAGCTATTAAATACATGTAGGGCTCTCTGCGATTTACCATGTTGTACCAACCAATGTTTCTGTTTGTGATTTTTTTGTCTTCTTTCCACCATGAGGCTAGCAACCTGATGGTGTCATGATACTCATAAAATTTGACCACGAAATCTGTGTTTAACCTTTCCTCTGGGTCCCTGAGTTTATAATACTTTTGTACCTCAACTGGAAGGAAAACACCAACACATTCTCCCTCTGCATTGTTGGCCGTGCATTTCACTGTGTTTGCGTGGTCAATTATCCATCCTAAGATTTCGATGCAGGGCAAAACTGGGGTCCGACAAGCTACCATGTGCAGATATGATCTCCTGATGTTTGGGAATGCTTTATCATCCAATATTCTGACGTCCGAGTTACTGTGAGGTGTGAACTCCGGGTAATCCTCTAGACTTAATTTTCTATATAGGTCTCCCCAATGTGGGAGCACCACTTTAGATCCAGTTCTTACCTCTGTGTCACCAAACGCCGAAGGCTGGGTAAAATACTTTTTGGTAGATGTGCGGATAACGGATTCTGTCTTCGAGACAAAATCAAGATCTCTTGCATCGGCCGGTGTAGACCCTTCGCTGACCTCCGAGTCTTTCATTTTTGGCGTTCTTGGTGAGCGCCTAGTCATTGTTTTCCTTGGAGGCATTTTCCTACAAAAAAGAAATTTTTTATAGCGAGCCACTAGCCAACCTCGACAAGTGTCATTGACGCAATCATGAGTGAAGAAATGATAAAGACAATGCTTACCTCTTTATTGCAATAAATTAACCTGGTCTTACTGGTAATCAAAGTTAGAGAGTGGGTTGTGACCTTCTCAACGCTTTTTCTCGCTCCTTCATCTGCGTCGGGGAATAAGCGATTTGTGAACAAAATACCATGTTTGGGCATGACCTTGTAAATTTATACAAAAATAATACTTACCTTGATGCATCAACTCTTAAATTTAGAAGTGTAAATGCGGTCTACACAATCTACCATAGAATCTGCATCATGCTTAGTATTAAATGCAACACCGGTTGGCGGTGCAGGAGTGGATTATTTTGTAGTTCATTGACGAATTCAAATTTCAATGGTTGGCTGACGCACGGGATCGTGGTGTACGTTGCGTGAAAATTTAATTTGTCCATCAAAACGTAGAATTCTATCTCATCTCAGCTAGAGGTGTCCCATTGAATTACCCAACCTTTTTGTGTTCACAAGAAACTAGTATGATCAACATCGGGAAAATAGCAAGGTATTTTGAATAGAATAACAACACAGATCAGCTAGGATTGTCGGTGTAGAATGATGAAGGTTCGATGAAAAACCCCGACGTTTGGTGACCTATTAGTCTACAGATAGTTAATGAGTGAATCATCGTTGATGATTTTTCTTAGACATTGTTTTGTTGATACCTTTAGGCAAAATTTTCGACGCTGACCAAAACCGTCGTACAGTGCTGATGTGAAATGCTGACATGGAAGTACAAATATGACATGGGGAACCTCAAAAGATGATTGGGGGAAAAGACTGAGTCATACAGACTATTTACGCATCAAAGACACGTGGCTATTGATTTATACCTCTATGTGAGAAACGTTTTTTCGACATCGGTGATTTTCTTTAGACATACATCCCTGACTACAACGTCCTATCCTTCCGATGTTGACGATGTATCGAAGATTTGTGATGGTTAATGTTTCACAGTTTTGTCCCTAGGATTTCACCGATGCCGAAAATGTATCAGCGATCGACGATTGTTTATGGTTTCCAGTATTTGTGATTTATATCTCGGATCTCGCCGATGCCGAAAACGTATCGACAATGTTAAAGAACTGTACTATAGACCATAATTTGTTGATTGATGACCGTTGAAAAATTTTAAACCATGTGCATTTTAGGCCCTTCATGCCATGTTACTTAAAAATCAATCCATCAATAACTTCAAACTAAACAAGAATATATGATAACAAGACTCAATTAACAACATATAAATCCATCCATCCCACACCACTGACTTTGATTAAATAAAAATGATAAGTGGTACCCAAAAAGAAAGAAATTTCACAAAATATTTTAGGGTGTGTTGAGTGCTCAACAAATGGCGATTATTTGGGCGAAAACATAATCTCTGCTCCTTCCCTCGTGCTTAACATGTGCAAATTGGTTGAGAAACCCTTTGGGTTTATTCTATTCCTTTTCAACATAACCTTTTCTATTAATGTGTACACATGTTCCCGGGTTCGCAAATCTGGATCTGCCTGTGGGGTTTATATTTTCCACCCTCTTTCCTTTTAACCCCAATCCATGTCATTTCTAGACAAGATCCAGGTAGGGCGTCCATTTTCATGAGACCTTTTAGCTATCATTCCTTTCTTACGGTGTTTCTCCACTGCCAACGAGTGTACATAGCGCCGACGAAGTCACCCCGACATCACAGACCTTGCTCCACTGCTAGTGAGGGTCCATAGACCCAATGGAGTTATATGCATACCCTCTCGGACTTTACACTCTTTTTATGGATCATCTTTTTCTGGCATAAATACCGAGAGTGAGTTATAGAGGAGGATATTTGTTTTTTGGACAAGGTGAAAGTGTTAAGGTGGAGCTTTTTCCTGGCTCTGTCCATAGGTACATTTAATTCTTTCCATATAGTCATCTTTCCATTTAGCGTTACTAGGCCACCAGACATGTATTTCATTGCTTCTCCAGGTAATATTCTTACAAAGACAAATATGATTTTGAAAATTTGTATTGGACCGACGTCTCTTATTTTGCATGAAAGTGCAGGTCAGGAGCAGAGTTTGCTTCACTGTATTTATTAAAGTCAACCATTGCTTTATGAAACACAACTTAATAAAAGAAAATAATCAAGCAAAATAAAGAAATAAAAGGAGTTCGAAAATGGTCTTCCCTAAACCAACACACTTACCTTGATCAACATGTATGCTAAAAAAAGAAACAAACAAAGCATCAAAGACATAAAATTTATTTATTTATTTTTGATAGATTTAAGAGAAGTATTGTTTTAAGGCCTGACCATTCACCGAGAGGATGTCATATTCCCCTCTTAGGTTCTGCAACCAGTATGTTCCTACCCCGATCTTCTCGGCCACCTGGAAAGGTCTGAGCCATAGATTTTGGAACTTTGAGTGTTTTCCTTTGGACTTGTTTTCTTTATCCCACTTGAAGACTAGGTCTCCTACTTTGATTTTTTTTTTGTGGCCTTATGTTTGTCAAACCATATTTTAACTACCTGTTGATGAGCGATGAATGTAACTTTAGCCTTTTCTCTTTCTTCATCCAACATGAGAAGGGTATCAATCCTTTGTTGTAGAGCCGATGAGGGATGACCTCTTGATGCATGGGCAAGATGTAAAGATAGAAGATACAATCCGTTGGAGAGAATATCTTCGTGTCCATATAGTAGAAAGTACAAAGAGTTTCCTATGGCTTGTTTAGGTGTTACTCTATCGGCCCATAAGGAATTATGAAGCAAATTATGCCAATTACTCTGATTCTCAACAACTGTTTTTTCTAAATCCTCACCAGGTTTTTATTAGTTGACTTTGCTAACCCATTCCCTTGCGAATAATAGTTAACATAATATCTTATTATGATCCCCTTATCAAGGGTGAATTCTATCAAGAGCGTGGAAGAAAAATAGGTAGCATTCTAAAAAATGAGAACGAAAGGAAATCCAAACCTTCTTATCAGTTGTTGTTCTGAAAATTAGATTACTACCTTTTCATTAATGTGCGTGAGAGGGATATCCTCTGTCCATATCGTAAAATAATATGTGGAAGTCAAGATATATTTATGTTCTTTCGAAGAATTGGGAGTAATTTCTCCTATGACATCTATTCCCCATTTTTTGAATGGTCTGGATATGGTCACTGGATGGAGCGAAACGAATCCCCTCTTTTCTCTACCAATGCTTACTTGACAAGATTTACATTTCCTAGCATATGCATGAGCGTTCCTAAACAGAGTAGGCCAATAATACCCAATACTTAATATTTTATGATCCATGGTTTCTCCGACAAGATGTACATGTTGTTGGCCCTCGACCAAGTTTTGGGGAAACTTTGGTCAGTTTTGGAGGTTTTGGCCCACTTTTGGACTTCAACACGTTGGTCGAAGTAGGAGCAGCCAGGTGGAGCTGAGATCCTGGATCTCACCTATTTTGAGGGTTATGTGGACACAGTAAGGGGTCCTTTGGGTTTTGTAATGGGTTTATGGGATGTTGGCCCATGGGTTTTCCCCATGTTTAGGCCTTATTGTAAGATTTTGTAAAGTATAAATAAAGAGAAATGTATTGTAGAAGCAATAGTTCTGTGTGCAAAGGAATGTATGTGGTCAAGGCTTTGTGCTCGACTGTGATTTTGTAGATTGTGCTCAGTGCTTGTGATGCTCAGTGTGGAGCAGGTGATGAGTGTCGTGATAAGATATTTTGGCTCTGTGCATTTGACCTATTTTTTGAAGGTAAAGGAGGATCTAGTGCTTAGTGCGCAGATCTCCTGTCTTGTGCGAAGTTTGACTCTATGTCTTAGTGAACATGAGTGACTAGATGTAAGATTTTGGCGAATAATACAAGAGACGAAGCGGTTTGTGGACGTAGCCCCACCCTAGGGTGAACCACATATATCTAGTGTCTCATGGTTTACTTTATGCAGTGTCATTTTTGTTATGCATTTGCTTAGTGCTTTGATTATGATGTGTAATGTATATATATTTTGTTGCTTAAGTACTTTACTTATGCTAAAGGGTAAATGAATGCTAGACTTAACTCACTGTGTTAAGTGCTCATGGTGCATAATCACTTGTTTTTACTGCGCTTATATGTCTTTGATTATACTCCACGGTGTTAATGAGGTTAATAAACTAATGCATGTTCACTTCCTAAGCGTTAAAAAAATATTCTGCGAAGTGCTCTTATCATAGAATTGTGTCCCAGCCTAGTTACAGACACCTGCGTCCTGTAACCCCCTTGCTTCTACCTCAAGTGAGACTTTGTCTTCTTCGTAGGTGTTTCCGAAAGGATCGATAGTCGAGGTTTTGTTGGTGCGTTGTTAAGCGTTGAACCCTGGGTCTGCTCTTGTGCCAACAAATGGTTTTGTTGCCGGGACCTGAAACTGTGATTGCTGGGAACTGAAGTAAGGAAAAAGAAAATCTTTGTGCATAGGTTTATTGCTGAAGTGAGTAGTACTCTACTTGACTTGTGAAGCTTTGTGCCAAGAAAGTAAGTTGTTCTGAAGAAAAGAGGTAAGATTCTAAAAGAGGCAAGCTTTGTGTTTTGGTAAGAGAAAGATAAGTGAATTTTTTTGTTTTGAAAGCATGAATTTAAGTATGTTTAATATATTATGTCCTAGTCTGAAGGCTAGGGCGCAGTTGAAACAAAGAGTTGATTTGACTAAATTTAATGGAAATGAAGAAAGATATGTTATTCCTATGCATAGAAAGAGTTTTTGGACTGATAAGTGGATGCAAGAACCTATAAAGAATTTTTGCAGATTGCAGGTCGAGCACTATGATCCTAAGGGAAGTGCACAATACAGTAAAGACTGAGGCACATTTAGGAGAAAAAGAGGATTGACTTTGTGTTATAATTGCAGAAGGTTGGGATACCTTGCTAAGGAATTCCTAGAGGTAGGCCATATTTGTCTTTGTTGTAAGGTTGTTGGTCATAAGGTTGAAGATTTTCCAAGGATTATTGCTAAAGTTGAATGGAGGGACATAAGACAAGAAAATTATGAAAAGAGTCAAGAGACTAAGGGTATGTTAGAAAGTCATAAAGAGAATAGGTTAGAGGAAGTTCAAATTATGTTATTATAGTTGGAAGAAATGATGGATGTTCATAAAGATGTCAGTTTATCATAAAACCTGAAAGCAAAACAACGCATAAGTGCAAGAATAAAAGACTTCGACATAGACTGTATAGTCTTGGATGAAGAAACACGAGTGAATATTATGACAGAAGAAACTTGGGAAGTTTTGGGAAAATCTATTGTGTTACCTTCTTTAGGAAGGATACGCTTATTTAAGGGCAAGATGATAAATTTATGTGGAAGAGTAACTACCGTACCTATTATTGTTCATGGAACATCGACTGAAGAAGAATTTGAAGTCATTAGGTTTGTTGAGGACAACGCCCCTTTCCCACTTTTGTTAGGTAAGACTTGGATTGAGAAGGATCATATTAGAGGGGAAGCAGAGGAAGAAGATACAGAAAAGAAAAAGAAAGAATTAAGGGATCTCATAGTTAGGAAAATAGACCAACTAAAAGAAAAATGAGAGGATAAGTTGAAGAAATAGAGCAAAGTAACAATGCAAGAGGGACATAAAGCAAAATAACTAGCTATCAAGGTTGAAAGAATGCAAGAAGGCTTGAAGGACCTATCTATCCAAGAGATAAGTGTGCCCAATCATGAAGCTTTAAGAAAAGGGATATTAACTTAAGAACCTTTGAGGGCACCTCAACAATGCAAAGCCACTACGCTAGGGGAAGATAAGAATAAAAATGGGAAGAGGATTCTAGAAATAGTTAAAGAGACTCAGATAACAAGAAAGAAGGCAAGGAAGCTCAATGAAAAGAAGGATAAGTTGGAAAAGATACAATAAGTTAAGGAAACCATATGGAATACTTCGCAGACCGGAACCTCGCAGGAGGCAGGTTCGCAAGGTTTGAACCTCGCCGGAACAACAAGTCCGCGTAGATTTGGACTTCGCCCTGGTGAAGTTATATAACCGTTGGAGGCGCCCTGACCGTTAGAATGACGCTCCAGAATGGTTAGGAAACAAATTTATGTGTTTATAGACTGATTTTGGAAATTGAGACCGCACCATAACAACTAGATTTACATTAATGGAAGCATTTAACTCTAGTTCCTGTCTGTTGGAAGATCCGTCACACCGCCCTGCTTAATTAACTCGTCGATCGTGGTGCTAGGACAAATTTTTCCTACCCATGACTGACTGAGCTAAATCAAGAACTTTCCAAGTGTCGAACTGTGCTACCTTTCATTATCTGAAAGTATACCCCGCCTGTCTGTTTTTCTATCCGTTTTCTGTTAAAAACTAGAATGTCGGGCGAACCCAACAACTTTGAGAAGTCTGTTGGGGAAGTTGTTAGGAAACTCATGGTCGACAGACCTGTATCTGAAGGTATTCAAGTTTCATCAACTTGGGTACTGTAGGCTTCCCCTTCGACCAGACGTCGTTCCGCCTGCATCAACCTCATAACTGAACAAAGAAGCAAGCACCACAATGATTTGTCTAACGCGAAGCAGATCCCATCGGTCCTTCCTGAGTATATTTCGCCTTTGGTTGCTGCCATTAACTGCGGTAGTATCCCTCATGATTTCGAGTACTCCATGTTCACTACGTGAGATTGAACCTACGGAGCCCTTGGCCACTCAGTTTTCCACCTTGTGGTATACCAATGACATGATGAAGAAGTGGCAGTCTAATGTCGTGTTTCACAGATATTATCAACAGTTTAAAGTCGCCATTGAAGCATCCCCTTGTATGACACCAAGTACCCTACATCAGTACCAGCCCACAGAGAAGTTCCACGTTGATCCCCACTTAATTTACATCACCGCGCGAAGATATGAGCACCAGGAAAGATTGTAGTCATACTATAAGCTCACAGATGCAGATATGGAACAGATTATAAAGGATTAGCCAAAATCATTTCTTGTACCTGTCGCTAATGCAGATTTATCTAACATTGATACTATAGGAAGCCCAATGGTTACTCAAGATGAACATGTCAGAAAGTCCAATGGGATGAAGAAGTAGAGGAAACGCAAAGAGTAGGTTGAAGTCCAGGACATAGAGAGTGACAAAGAGAAAGAAGAGGAAACCTCTAGAGATAGCGGGTCTAACTCACTAGGAGGAGGAGAAGATGAAGCAGAAGGACAATGAGGAGGATATGAAGGAGAAGAAGAGAAAGGAGGAGGTGAATATATAGCTAGCACCCCACCACCTAAAGATCCCCCTGTTGGGAAAGTGACCCCACAAAAGAGGAAAGTTACTTCGAAGAAACCCTCAACAAGGAAGAAAATGTGCGCCAATAAGCCACAGTTGGAAGCCACTCTCACTGACGACGACATTAGTCTGGTCCATGGAGCTATGGAGGATGTCTCTGAAGCTATGTTGCAGAGATACAAAGCAAAATATGTGGAGTTATATAAAAGGATTGAGAGGGAGTTGAAGGAAGTGCAACAGGTTGTTCGCTTGGTCCACGCAGTGACTACTGGGCCGTCTACGCCTTCCTCATCACAGACCATAGTCTTGGGGGATGAACCAACTTCGCAGGGTGAACCAGGGATTTGGATCACCCTCCCCCAATATAGAATTAATTTTCCTACCCTCGAAGCATTACAAGCTAGCCCCAAATTGGATGTTGAGGTTAACCTTAAAGGAATACCTCCAGAACAGGTCGAAGTATTAGAGGCAGGTTTGAAGGCATACAGAAGGGAACAAAGAGAAATGATTGTTGAAAGAGCAGCCCAACTAAGAAGGATTGTTGATGCAACAAAAGCTCGATTCCAAAGAGCTCAGTAAGAGAAGGAGAAGGCTACATAAGCCTCGCAAAAGGAGAAAGACAAAGTCCTAATACAGTTATGAGTAGTGCAGGATAGTGTAGCTGCCTATGAAAGCGAGAAAGCATAGCTTCAAGTGAAGCTTCAGGAGAAAAAGAAAGCTGGCGAAGCCCAGCTACAGAAGAAAAAAGAGCAGCTGCTCGCAGAGCAGGCCATGGTCAAAGAAGCAGTAAGAAAAGTGTTTCTCTTTGTGCCAGGCTTGGTATAGGAGGAGCAAGAGCCTGTCGAAGCTCAAGTAGCGAAGCTCGCAGAGACCCTCTAGCAGTTTCAGGCTAGGATAATTGAACTGGAGGCTCGAACAGTGTCGAGCACCCTGCAGGAGGTGCTTGACCAGAGGGAGGAGTCCGCCAAAAACACAGTAGCAAGTATAAAATATCTCACCTCGGCATGTAAAGAGTTGAGTGATAGAAAATCCCAGACATATGAACGCCTCACCGAGGATCCAGAGTTAAAGAAGTTTCTCAATTGCAGGAGGCACAACAACAAGCATTTTCATTGCAAGCACAAATGAAGCTGCTCACAACAGTGGAAAGGATGAAGAGATCCCAGGAGCAGTGCACAGTACAACACCATATCATTTCCCTCCAGGGTAAGTTGATGGAAGTAACACAAAAGTTACAATATGTGCATGATGAAGCTTGCAAGGTGTCTGAGGAGATAGATGGCCAGGGTTCACAGTTAGATCAAGTAGTTACAGTAGTAGAACAATGCCTGGAAGGGCTTGTTACAGAGCAGAAAGTCCAGGAGCTCGTTGAGCAGGAGGCTCAAGCGAGGCAACAAGTTGAGGTAGCTTGAGTTAAGCTCGAGGCTTTTGAAGGAACATTTTCTGGACCTGAGTGACTCGGGTTGAGTCACATGTGAGTGTTGGGGGCCTGTTGGCCCTCGACCAAGTTTTGGGGAAACTTTGGTCAGTTTTGGAGGTTTTGGCCCACTTTTGGACTTCAACACGTTGGTCGAAGTAGGAGTTCCCAGGTGGAGCTGAGATCATGGATCTCACCTATTTTGAGGGTTATTTGGACCCAGTAAGGGGTCCTCTGGGTTTTGTAATGAGTTTATGGGATGTCAGCCCATGGTTTTTCCCCATGTTTAGGCCTTATTGTAAGATTTTGTAAATTATAAATAAAGAGGAATGTATTGTAGAAGCAATGGTTCTGTGTGCGAAGGAATGTATGTGGTCAAGGCTTTATGCTTGAATGTGATTTTGTAGACTATGCTCAGTTCTTGTGATGCTCAGTGTGGAGCAGGTGCTAAGTGCCATGATAAGATATTTTGGCTATGTGCATTTGACCTATTTTTGGAAGGTAAAGAAGGAGGATCTAGTGCTTAGTGCGCAGATCTCTTGTCTTGTGCGAAGTTCGACTCTATGGCTTAGTGCATAGGAGTGACTGGATGTAAGATTTTGGTGAATAATACAAGAGGCGAAGTGGTTTGTGGACGTAGCCCCACCCTGGGGTGAACCACACATATCTGGTGTCTCATGGTTTTCTTTGTGCAGTGTCATTTATGTTTTGCATTTGCTTAGTGCTTTGATTATCATGATGTGTAATGAATATATATTTTGTTGCTTAAGTACTTTACTTATGTTAAAGGGTAAATGAATTCTAGACTTAAATCACAGTGCTAAGTGCTCAGGGTACATAATAACTTGTTGTTACTGCGCTTATCTGTCTTTGATTATACTCCACGGTGTTAATGAGGTTAATAAACTAATGCATATTCACTTCCTAAGCATTAATAGAATATTCTGCGAAGTGCTCTTATCACATAATCGTGTCCCAACCTAGTTACAAACACCTGCATCCTGTAACCCCCCTGCTTCTACCTCGGGTGAGACTTCGCTTGCTTCATAGGTGTTGCCAAAAGGGCCAGTAGTCGGGGTTTTGTTGGTGCGTTGTTAAGCGTTGAACCCTAGGTTTTCCCCTATGCCAACACATGCGATGGGTCATCATGGAGTTCTCTCAGTACCCTTTCTGCATTGTCCTGTTCAAGACATCTAAGGAGTACTCCATCATAGTTTACGTGGAAAAGCACAGAATTTATGAGGTGATATTGAGCGGATTTTAACCTGAGGGCTCTCCTTTCTCCAGGGTTGAGGTTTTTTGGACAAGTCCCATGATGCAGGAGATAAGACAAGTTTCCATACTAGGATTTCTGCTCGGGAGGTACGTATAAGGCTTCACCGCACCATAATGATAGCTCATTTACCCAACTAGGGTCTTCTACGTTAATTAGATCTTGGGCTTCAGCGACCAGTTTACGCAATCCTTGAACTTTGACTATTTTGGTAGATTTTATGTCTAGATCAAATTCTTGGACAACTTCCATCCAATTTCCCCTTCTTTCTCCCATATCCCATTGAGTGAACAAATATAAGATCATTGGATGAGGTACTATGACTTTAGTGTGATTCTTCAGGATATAGGATATGAAATGTTTGAATTATTTATATATTGCGTAAGTCTCTTTGTCTATAGCAGGGTAGTTTAGTTCAGATCCTTGGAGGTTGGTGCTCATAAAGGACATTGGTGCTTCATCATTTTCATCATCCTTTTGGGTAAGTACTGCAGCCAAGGATTGATCAGAAAAATCTTTGTTGAAATCAGGGATTTGTAACACTTGTGCTTGGGAGATGGAAACTTTGATGTTGTTGAAATAACCTTTCTTCTCTTCATCCCATTTAAAATACGCATCTTTGCGAATCATTATTTGTAAAGGTCTGACAACTTCAGCGAAATCAGGAGTAAATTTTCTTACAAAATTGATTTTTCGAAAGAAAGATTGCATGGCCTTTTTATTGTGAGGCAAAGGGAGTTGAGCTATCACTTTTATCCGCTCACGGTTGATGCTAATTCCTTATTGAGATATAATATGACCTAGTATATCCTTTCCTCTACGCCAAAGATGGTTTTATTAGTGTTCAAAGATATTCCATATTTCCTACATCTTTCGAAGATCTCAGTCAAATGTTGAATATGGTCTTCCTTATTTTTTGAGTATACCATTATGTCATCTAAATTGACTGTTGATTAAGGTTGGTTGTCATTGATGTCAACCCTTGAACAAAGCGCCATAGCACAAAGGCTTGGGTAATGGACCCAATATTGTTTAATGTAAATATGACTCATTATTGTTTTTTCATGGTTGATAAGAAGTAAATATGGATGAACTCCAAAGTGGTCCCTTTATGGTGAAAGCCCTCACGGGAAGACGCTTTGTGGAGTAAGAGAACCCATGCTTAATTGTGGAATAATGAGATGAAGAAAAGTGATTTTTTCAGGGAAAATATCCTATATGGATAGTGCTTTTCATTTCATTTCTGGTGGTATGTGGAACGTCACATAATTCCTCACGGTTAGAGAGTTATGGCCATGAGAAGTTGGAGACCCCAGGTTTGGGTAATGGACCCAAGTTTGTTT
>ML782560.1:149405-161712 GCA_009831015.1 Picea engelmannii | reverse complement strand
ACATGAGAAGAAGTTAGTGCAAGAAAAGTATTTTTCAATGCTCTATTATCAATCAAAGGTTAACACAATCGATTTCTATTCATCAACTAAAATAAAAGAACTGTTGTAGCATTATAAGATAACTTTAAATAACATATACAACAACTCTTACTCAATACAACAACAAAGATTGAATCCAAAGACAGAGATAATCCTCCTTGGTCCAATCACATTCACGCCTTAGATGATAGAAGTGTATTTGGTTCTAAAAAAAATTATTAATTAAAATAGCTTGCACAAAAATAGTTCTCTTACAAAATTTCAGAAAAAAAATCTTTCTCTCTAAAAACCATCGACCCTGCATCCAAGGTCAATGCCCTTATTTATAAAAATAACTAAACTAAAAATAGCTACTAAAGTTGTGTTAAGTTAAGAAAATGCCACATGAAGGATTTTATCTATCTGTTCTCCTTTTCTTCTCCTTTGATCATCTAGTGGTTTTACTGGAGTGGATGGTTCCTCTCGTACTCTGACCACTTGAAGAAGAGATCTTCACATGTATTTGCATATGGGAACTTGTGTTGATCCATCGGAGAAGAGATGAACTCCTTTATCTCTATTGTTCATTCCTTGTACTTGATTAGCTTGACACTTAAGTGTTGTAGGACTGCAAGAGCTTTAATCGGGGGTTCCATGAACTTCTTCACTTGACTCGGTGTCATGCTTGAAATCTGTGAAATATTTGCTTCCTATGCTAGGCCATGCTCTCCATGTTGTTTAACTATGTCATGGAAATTGACGAAATCCTCCGGTGGACCAAAATCTGGTAGGTCAATGTTCCTCATTTCCCAATTGATTTTCTCCCAAATTTTCTCACACTCTCCCCATATTTCATGCATTTTGCACTGTGGTTTCTGGACCATGCTTACCTAGTGTTCAACTACCTTCCTTATTCGAGCGATGCTGCTATCCATCATCACTCAGATGCCATGCTCTTCTGTATCTTGGCCCTTCTGCACTTCATTGATGTATTATATGCTTTCTAAGGCTTGATGTTACTTTCCATACAATCACTACATGTATTTACGGGTTGCCAACCCCATGAGGGTATCTTCTTGGAAATTATCTATGTGAGCGGTGAAGAGATCTCTTTCTCTTGTGAATTGTGCATACATTTTTAGGAACTCACACTTCAAGAGTACCACAGCTTGTGTTGAAGTTTGGTAGTACTCTGCTTGATGTCACTGATGGTCCAGTTCCTTCTTCGTGGAAACTACCTCCCTTTCATCCCTTTTGTCCCTGTCTAAAGTGGCATCGACTATGGACATACCTGCTCCAATCAACTCAGTCATCTTATCATTATTTGTGTTAAACAACGTTTCCTCTATGGTTATGAGAAGTGTGCTATAGAGCATGAGTTTCCTTTTCTTGATTGTTCTTCTCATCAAAACTTTCCTTTTCCTATCATAAGAAATTTCATGTATATCGACGATTTCATCTACTGGTTCATGAATCTGTTGATCTCCCCAGGGCAGAGTACTGCCTAGATTTCTTGCCATGTAGAGGTGTTCTATTGCAGGTTCTCTTAGTTCCTTAGTAGGGGATACTTCTGTATGTTCTGGTGACTTGGCCTCTTGTAAGTGTGCGTCGTCTGATGGAGTCTTGGTCCTAGATGGGGAACTAGGAAAAGGATCGACATTAGCTTGGGGTTCGACCGTTGAGATGTTGATTTTTGGTTGATGCATTTCTTCTTCTTGTTCACCAACACCCAAGTCATTCTTGGAGTTGTCATTATGAGGCTGTGTTCCCAATTAATCGAGAATTTTTGTGTCTAGAGTGTTCCTAGACCATGCTCGCCTTCTTGGGGATTTGGGATCAAAACATTGGTAGTTGGAGAAGATGTTTACCCTAGTTCCTCCTCTTGTGTGATTGGTACCGGGGTTATGAGTGAAGCTTATGAACCTTCCTCATCATCATATATGGTGATCAAATCTATGAGGACAGTAGGCATACTCGTCCCACTTGATGCTCTTCCTAACCTTCGTTGAGCTATAGTAGTCACCGGTGATCCTTCCTGTGGTGACACGGGGTTGGGGTTTTCTTGGTCAGCGGTCTCCTCTGGTGTAATTTTTTGTGACACATTTAGCTATGCCTCCTCGTTTGTACCTACCGAGGTGATTCTCAAAGGTCCTATAAAAGGATTGAGTAGGGGCTCTTCCCCTAATCTTGCAATAGCTCTTTCGACTTCTTATAGTAATAGCATCACCCTTCTCTGAGCCTCAACCACTTATGTTGCTCATTTTTTGTCTCTTACCCTAATGGATTCTTTAACAGTGTTCTCTATAGTCTCAACTTGCTCATCCATGGTCATTGCTTAAAATCTAGTCATGTTTGGGTTAACCTTTTTATGGTGCACTTCATCCCAGTCCTGAGTGCCTTCAGTAAATATTTCATCTTCAAAACTATCATGAGCATACGACCAATAAGAGGATACCTGCAATGCATGTTGGGGAACTAAACCCTTTGGATAATGCTTGTGAAAGCAGCATGTGGGGAACCGATACTCAACCCTTCTTGTTTTTCCTGCACAGTGTCTTTGACCATATAAAATCCTGTATGAAAACCATAGTGAATGAAAGCTCTCTTCTCATCCTTTACCAGGGAAGCATTATAACCTTGTAAAATGGTCTGGTAAAAAATATCTCCCAATATGAGACGATCTGGGACATGAACGGGGAGTAGGTGGCATGCACCGGTAGTTCCGAACACTTTGATATAGGTGCTTGTCTCTTTGAGGTACCAGTGGCCAACTTTAGCTATCATCTTTTTGGCTGCCACCGAAAGCCTAGGAATTCCTTTCTAAAGATAACGAAGTATATCCTGGCTATGAACCCATCACATATCATGGCATACAATATTTTTTACCTATTCTCCCATAAGATACTGACATAAACAAGTATAGGAAATTCGACAATATGCCAGCTTAAATTCATACCTGCAAAAACGTTTCTTGTGCAAATTACCTCCAACAGGTAGGATGTCATGTAGAAGATTGTAACTTCTCCTTCCTTCAGTGTTTGGGCCTATAGGAGATTAATACTCATCTTTTTGGAGATAATGGATTCCCAATTGAAACTATTGTCGAAAATTGCCACGGTATACACCAAGGGCATCCAAGCTTTTGAAACTTTTGAGAAATCCCTTTCTCTATATAATCAGAAAATCAAAGCCATTAAATACATGTAGGGATCTCTAAGATTTACCGTGTTGTACCAGCTAGTGTTTCTGTTTGTGAATTTTTTGTCTTCTTTCCACCATGAGGCTAGCAACCTGCTGGTGTCATGATACTCATAAAGTTTGACCACGAAATATGTGTTTAACCTTTCCTCTGGGTTCCTGAGTTTATAATACTTTTGTACCTCAACTAGAAGGAAAACACCAACACATTCTCCCTCCACATTGTTGATTGTGCATTTCACTGTGTCTACGTGGTCAATTATTCATCCTAAGATTTAGATGCGGGGCAAAACTGAGGTCCGACAAGACACCATGTGAATATGTGATCTCTTAATGTTCGAGAACACTTGATAATCCAATATTTTGATGTCCGAGTTGCTGTGAGGTGTGAACTCCGGGTAATCCTGTTGACTAATTTTTCTATACATGTCTCTGCAATGCGGGAGGACCACTTTAGATCCAGAGCTTGCCTCTATGTCATCGAACATCGAAGGTTGGGTAAACTCCTTTTTGGTAGATTTGTGGATAACTGATTTCGTATTCGAGAAAAAATCAAGCTCTCTTGCAGCGCCTGGTGTAGACCCTTTGCCAACCTTCGAGTCTTTCATTTTGGGCGTTCTTGGTGAGCGCCTGGTCGTTGGCTTCCTTGGAGGAATTTTCCTACAAAAAATAAAAATGTTATAGCGAGCCACCAACCAACCTCCACAGGTGTCATTGACGCAATCACAAGTGCATAAATGATAAAGCCAGTGCTTACCTCTTTCTTGCAAGAAATTAACCTGGTTTTACTGGTAATCAAAGTTAGAGAGCAAGTTGTTACCTTCTAGACTATTTCTCTCGCTCCTTCGTCTACTTCAGGGAATAAGCGATTTGCGAACATAATACCATGTTTGGGAATGATCTTGTAAATTTAAACAAAAAGTATACTTACCTTTTCGCGTCAAGTCTTAAATTCAGAAGTGTAAATGCGGTCTGCACAATCTACCACAGTATCTACATCATGCTCATGATTAATTGCAACACTGGTTGGCGACGCAGGAGCAGATTCTTTTGTAGTTCATCGATGAATTCAAATTTCAATGGTTGGACGGTGCGCGGGATCATGGTGTAGGTTGCACGAAAATTTATTTTTTCCATCAAAACACATAATTCTGTCTCATCTCAGCTGGAGGTGTCCCATCGAATTATCTATCCTTTTCGTGTTCACAAGAAACTTGTATGATCGACGTTGGGAAAATAGTAAGGTATTTTGAATGGAACAACAACACGGATCGACGAGGATTGCCGGTGTAGAATGACGAAAGTTCGATGAAAAACCCCGATGTTCGGTGACCTATCAGTCTGCCGATAGTTAATGAGTGAATCGACATTGGCAATTTTTCTTAGACATTGTTTCATTGATACCTTTAGGAAAATGTTATGATGCCGAATAAAACCATTGTACAACGCTGACATGGAAGTATGGATATGACACAGGGAACCTCAAAAGACGATGTGGGGAAAAGATTGAGTCATACGGACTATTTACGCGACAAAGACACATGGTTGTTGATTTTGACCTCTATGTGAGAAACGTTTTTTTGACATCAATGATTTGCTTTAGACATGCATCCCTTACTACAATGTCCTATCCTGTCGATGCCGACGATGTATCGATGATCGACGATTGGCGATTTGTGATGGTTAATGTTCACAGTTTCGTCCCTCGGATTTCTCCGATACCTAAAATGTATTGGTGATCGATGATTTGTTATGGTTGTCAGTATTTGTGATTTATATCTCGGATCTTGCTGATGCTAAAAATGTATCGACGAAGTTAAAGAGTTGTACTATAGACCATAATTTTTCGATCGACGACCGTTGAAAAAGTTTAAACTGTGTGCATTTTAGGCCCTTCATGCCATGTTACTTAAAAATCAATCCGTCAATAACTTCAAACTAGAAAAGAATAATTGATAACAAGACTCAATTAACAACATTTAAATCCATCCATCCCACAACAATGACTCTGATTAAAAAAAAATAATAAGTGGTACCCAAAAAGAAATAAATTTTGCAAAATATTTTAAGGCATGTTGAATGCTCAACATGTACCTGTAGAAATCAAGGCTAAAAATATAAATTGGCCTAAAACTTCAACAGGTTGTATCTAGTAGTCTGAATCTCAGATGAAGGGGAAACTTAAAAAGAATGTCCAAAATATGGTCATGAAGGAACCCAATTGAGATCCTGTCAAATTTCCAAAGGTGCAGGTGCAAGGGTGCATAACCACAACTAAAAATTACACTCGATTGAAGGATGTCTGGAAGGAGTAAATGGGTAATATTCAAATGACCATTTTTTTTTCTCAAGACTCAAAATTGAGCAAGAAAGTAGTCACTCGAAAGGTCTTGGACATAGGAGTCCAAATATTCACCTAGAAATGTGAATTGAGCTATATAACTCACAAGAAAATAGAAAGACTATTTCTGGTGTATTTGCAAGGCAAAATGGTGCATAATATTTATAGATTTGTTACATTATTTAGTCTAACAAATCCCTTTGATTGCACATTCTACAAAGTTAAAGGAAAATAGATCACAACAAGACCATGAAAAATATTAGAGGCATGGAAGATTCACAAAGGACTTACAACCATGAAGATGAAGTTAGGGGGTTGTGTGTCAACGTGGCTAATGCAGAGACAAATACAAATGGGAATGGAGAAGGAAACGAGGAGAGAATGAACTTGGTGGAGACTATAAAGAGTCTGGAAAAGGATGTCCAAAGTTATAAATATGATAATGAGAAGGTTATGAAAGCTAAGGAGTAGCAAGATGGATTCAACATCAAGTTGCTACAAAGCTTGGCACAAAATAGAGAAGAAAATGGATAAGGAGACAAACTCAACCAAATTAAGGAGTCACTGGTCTCATTATAGAAGAAATGAAACAAGAAGTGTTGATATGCATCATAATCATTCACCAAGGAATTTAGTTAGGAGAGCACACAATATATCAATTCCATCCGTTATCAGAAATCATAAGAACAGGTCTAGGGTAGATGAGCTATAAGGAGAAATGAATAAGATCAAGCCTCCTACATTTGATGGTGAGGATAAGAAGGATGAGGATGAAAATACCTAGTTGTTGGGCATGAGGAAATACTTTCAGTTACATAATTACTCCTCACAGGCGGAAGGGAGAATTGCAATCTATCATCTCAAGGGGAAAACATCAATGTGGTGGGACCAGTTTGTGAAAGTGCAACACATTGATGAAAATACCATTACTTGGAGAGAATTCAAGAAGTGTTTTCAAAAGAAGTAATTAAAAAAGCATTACTATCATACAAAGATGAAGGATTTCTTTGAACTCAATCTTGGGAGTATGACCATGGATGAGTATGAAAAGATATTTTTAGCGCTGTTGAAATACGTTGAATTCATCAAAGATGAGAAGGTCAAGATTCAAAGGTATGCGAGTGAGTTGCCATTAATTCATTGACAAGATACAATATGATGATCCCAAGACATTGGATGAAACAATAAGGAGAGAAAAATATCTCTATGATCAACATAGAGGAAGACCAACATTTCAAAAGGCTTGGAAAGACAAGAAGAAAGGTAAGATAGAGCAGAGGAAGAAGGGGACCAAGCCACAATTTTTCAGAAATAATTCTCAAGGACAACCATCTTTCAAGGAACCTAGAATGATAGAAACAATGGGGAAAATACGGATGCAACAACCTATGATATGTCGGGGTTATCAAGGAGACCACATGTATAGAGATTTCCCTCATAGAGATTAAAAAGTGAGGATTGTTCATAATGTACAGTAGGCTGATACAATTGAATACATGGGAAAAAATGTACCAAGGATCTATGCAACCCTGGAGAACGAGCAAGATGAGTTTCAATCCCACATGATTGAAGTGGAAGGTAAGCTCAACAACCAACCCATTGCTATTTTAATTGATTTAGTAGCTAGTCATAGCTATCTAGATCCTAAGATGGTGGAAATATTTCATTTTCCAAGAAGCAAGCTTGGGAAATCTTGGTTGGTGGAGCTAGCTACAGGATCTAAAAGAAGAGTTAATAAGATAGTTAAGAAATCTCATATGGACATGAATGGGTTTAGTAAAAGGGAGGATTTGAATATCATACATTTTGGATCATATGATTTCCTCATTGGTATGGATTGGTTGGACACGCATCATGTTGTCCTAGATTATTACAACAAGGCATTTACTTTTTTAGATGAGGAAGGGAACTTGAGGACAGTTCAGGGTATTCCAAGGGTAGTATTTGTCAAAGAAGTTTCATCCTTGCATCTAAGGAAAATCTTCAGGAAAGGATGTCAAGTATTTGCAGCACATATGGGGGAGGCACCTAAGGATAAATTGTCAAATAGTGAATGCTGCACAATCCTAAAAGAGTTTGAATATGTATTTAGAGAAATATCATGGTTTCCACCCAAGAGAGATATTGATTTCTCCATCAATCTGATGCTTGGATAAGCCCCAATATCCAAGAATCCTTATAGGATGAGTACACTCGAGTTGAAGGAATTACAAATGTAGCTTTAGGAAAATTTGAAGAATGAGTATATACATCCAAGTGTGTCACCTTGGGGTGGGACAGTCTTATTTGTGAAATAGAAGGATGGTACCTTGAGGCTTTGCATTGACTTATGGTAGTTGAATAAGGTTAATGTGAAGAAAAAGTGTCCTTTTCCAAGGATAGATGATATTTTTTTATCAGCTAAAGGATGCCAATATATTCTCTAAGATTGACCTTAGATCAGGCTATCACCAAGTGAGACTTAAAGAAGATTATATCAACAAGACAACCTTCAAAACAAGGTATGGCCATTATGAGTTCACAGTGTTTCCATTTGGGTTTTCAAATGCACTAGTTGTCTTCATGTGTTTGATGAATGATATTTTCAGATATTACTTAGATAAGTTTGTCATTGTATTTTTGGATGACATACTTATTTACTCTAAGTTTGAAGAAGATCGTGCACAACACTTGAGGATGGTGCTACAAGTATTAAGGGAGCATCAATTGTATGTAAAGTTGAGCAAGTCCTCATTCTACTAGAGGTAGATACATTATTTGGGTCATATCAGCTCATAGGAAGGGATGAACTAGATCTAGAAAAGATAAGAGTCATTGAAGGATGGCCAACACCAAAGAATTTATTAGAGGTGAGATCATTCATGGGGCTTGCAGAGTATTATATAATATTTATTGAAGGATTATCAAAGATTGCACACCTAAACACTTCATTGCAAAAGAAGGGTGTGAGGTTTGAATGGACCCTTGAGTGTGAAAGAAGCTTTCAACACTTGAATTATTTATTGACAAGTTCCCAAATATTAAGGATTGTTGATCCAAATGAAGAATTCATTGTATGCACGAATGTTTGTAAAGAAGGGCCTGGGGGAGTCCTTAATCAAAATGGACATGTGGTATGATACAAGTCAAGGAAGTTGAAACAACATGAGAGGCATTATGCCACTCATGATTTAGAATTGGCATCCATAGTGCATACCTTGAAGATGTGGAGGCACTACCTTATGAGAAAAAGATTTGAGTTGAGGACAAACCATAGTGGTCTAAAGTATTTGTTTAGACATCCAAATTTGAATGCTAGACAAAGTAGATAGTTGGAGTTCCTTAGTGATTATGACTTTGATATAAAGCATATAAAAGGAAAAGAGAATAAGGTGGCATATGCACTCAGTAGGAGAGTGCATGAGATGCATGCTACATCCATTAACATGTATAAATTTGATTTAAAAGATATAATTTTGGAAGCTGCAAAATCAGATTAGCAGTACATGGAAACAAAAGAAAAAATATAACAAAGTATTTTGTAGTAGGAAATTGAAGATTATGAGATAAGAGAGGATGAAATCCTCATATACAGGGGAATTGTTAATGTGCCAAATATTCAAGAGTTGAAAATTTTGGTATTAAGAGAGATGTATAATGTACCTTACGCTAGGCACCCAGGTTACTAGAAAACTATTTCAACGGTCAAGAGCCAATATTATTGGTCGGGTACGAGGAAAGAGGTGGTTGATTATACAACCAGATGTATGGAATGTCAAAAAGTCAAGGCTGAGCACATACACCTAGCTAGTTTTCTACAACCATTTCCCATTCCTGAGTGGAAATGAGAATTTGTAATAATGGATTTCATCACTAAGCTGCCCAGAACAACTAAGAAACATGATTCCATCATGATGGTGGAGGATAAGCTTACTAAAGCTACCCATTTTATCCCAATGAAGCTAACTCACAAGGAAATCAACATTGCATATATTTATATGAGGGAAATTGCGAGGCTTCATTATGTGTTCAAGAACATTCTCTCTGATAGATATCGTAAGTTCACATCAAACTTTTGGAAGAAATTATTCAAAGAATTTGGGACAAATTTGAACTTTAGCACAACATATCATTCATATTCAAATGGAAAAATAGAGAGTGTAAATTAGGTAATTGAGGATATGTTGAGAATATATGTGATGGATAAACCATCAAAATAGGAAGATTATTTGCATTTGGTTGAATTTGCTTATAACAATGGGTATCAAGCATGTTTAAAGATAAGCCCATTTGAGGCACTTTATGGAAGAGAGTGAAACATGTCGGTGAGTTGGGAAAACCCAACAAACAAAGTAGTGGTTGGGCCAAAATTGCTCAGGGAAATGGAGGAATAGATGGTGAAAATAAAATAGAATTTAAAGGTTGCCCAAGACATGAAGAAAAGTTATGTTGATAAAGGAATAACTCACAGATATTTTAAAGTAGGTGACCATGTTTTCTTGAAAGTGAAGGCCAAATGAAGTTCCTTGAAGATGGGGAACTATTCAAAGCTTGCAACGAGATATTGTGGACCTTTTGAAATCCTAGAGAGGATTTTTATTGTTGCATACATGCTTGCATTACCTACGTCCATGTGCATTCATAATGTATTCCATGTTTCTCTGCTTAAAAAGTAAGTACTTGATGCTAATCATGTCATTGATTGGAATGTGATTCAGGTGGAGCAAGAAGGCGACTTTCAAGTGTAGTCAATTTCCATATTGGAACGAAAGATCAAGTAGCTCCATAATCAAGCCATAGGGCTAGTAAAGGTCCAATGGACCTGGTACGAACCTAAGGATGAAACTTGAGAGCACGAAGATGTTATGTGGGCATAATACCCTCAACGTTTTGAATACTTTTGAAATTTTGAGCATGCAAGTGTATATAATGCATTGATGACAGAGCATAAATAAGGGGGAGGGAAATTCCATACTCCTAGGCCAAACTAAAATTGTAAATGTACATATAGGCTGGTGAGCCAAGATATTTTGAGGCTAGAGAGCCTTTGTATATATGGTTTGAAGCCAGAGTGCCTGTGTGGTTATTAGGATAGAGAGCTTGGATGCTAAAAGGCCAGTGAGCCTATCTTTGTAAAATGTAATCACACTCAAATATTAATGAAAAATGCATCATTGTTTCAAACCAACAAGACAAAAGAGTATGGGGGGATAAACTCCACTAGAAATTGAAAGAGGGGCTAAGAGTCTAGGAAAGGGGCTAAGATAAGTTCGCTTAAGCCCAAAGGAATATTATATTGATATTCCTAAAAAGTATAAAGTCTAATTTATGGATATAAATATATATCCTAAGTTCCTAGTGAGGGGGAATGTATCACCCAAGTGGGGGTAAAGTGGGCCCAAGGTAGTTCCCAACATGACAAGTTTCAAGTTGGGAACATGCACATATATTTTGGGAATTTTAGTTCATTTTCCATCATTCTATCATCATTCACTCATTATTCATATCTACCATCGATACCACTCTGCATCCATCAACCATACTTGCACTGGGAAATATTTGGAGTTATTTCAACCAGAACCCTGGGTATTTTGAGCTGAAGAGGGAAGTTTTCAGGCCCGTGTGTTATTGAAGAAGCAAGTTTCCAGCCCCGTGATAATTCTCTCCAGGTGGGAGAGATGCTAGGAATTGTTTTTTGAAGGTGCCAAGCTGCAACTATAGGGATATGAGACTTATTTTCAAGCTTGTTGTTGAAGCCCCATAAGGGAAGTGGAGCAGTTGAATGACAATTGAGCAGAAAAGGGGCACACTTCTTGGGTGGGATAACAGGTGGGGAATGAAAGGTTGTAGCTTTTTTGCTAAAGTTGGCACCTTATTCTAATATTTTCTACTGTTGATGGACCTTAGCATGGCTTAGGATTCCTTTTCCTTGGTGGAGTTTCATCCCTAGCTTGGGGGTGACCTGCTGCTAAGAGTTTATGAACAACGGTCTATGGTTGGGAAGAAAGTATGAGGTATGGAAGTAGTTAGTGGTTTATTCATAAGATAAGTGTCTCTTATGTTTTATGTTGATGTGTCAACAGAAAGGGGTACTCCCCGGTACAAAGTCCCAAATAGGTTGTGCATCGTTTGGTTTAGGATACACATCCATATTCTGACCCAACAACCATTTCTTCCTATGGTTTTATCAATTTCAGATCGGTCCACTGATGAAGGTGAATGGTGGATGGTCATGCAAACAGAAGATGTAGATGAAAACTATGTAAATGCATGAAATAAATCTAATCTACTTCTAATCTATCATATCCTAGCTAGGAATGAATTATCGTAAGTGAATGAGATGTAATGAAACAAAACTCTACTTAATACCCCACTAATATAGTTTTTATGAAGGTGTAAAGTTAGAAACACATGTATACACATACGTAACCAAAAAAGACTAAATCAGATATGTGCATACATCAACAACTCATATGTTTAGGGTGTATAATATAAGAAAGGGTAACAATACTGCAAGAAGAACATATATTGCATCAGAAAATTCTATTAGAAAATGTGTCCTTACATCCCATTGATCCGTCAGGATTTTTCGAAATGACTATGGTTGAGTTTTTATTTTCATGTATTGATTAACCATTGGGAAACTTAATGAAAGAGCGAGAAAAGCAAATGCATTATACAGCCATTAACATAATTGAAAATCTGAAATGGAATGAAAACAGCAAAACCATAATGCACAAGTTTGATAACGGAGTTCGGCAACTTTGCCTA
>ML782560.1:116878-146062 GCA_009831015.1 Picea engelmannii | reverse complement strand
TGGCTAAACCCAGGGTGCCACGTGGCAGCCGTTGATTGGGCCACGTGGCACCCAACCATTCGCCCGAACAGTGCCACGTGTCAATGCTTGATTGGTCCACATCATCCACCGTACTGCCACGTGTCATAGCCCTGTCACCTGCCACGTGTCACCCTTTCAGTGGTGACACGTGTCACCTCGTGATTGGTCCAACTGCGCACCGAAAGTGCCAAATCAGCCTGACACGTGTCACGCTTTGAGGCTGCCACATGTCCTGTACGGAAGCCGCCACGTCACTGTACGTAATCGCCACGTCACTGTACGGACGTGCCACGTTAGCTGTACGGACTGACACGTGTCTTGCCCAGTCAGTATTTTTTTGCCTGTTTGACTTTTCGGTCAGAACGCGATATCTTCTCCATACGGACTCCGTTTGACATAAAAATTATACCACCAGAATCGGGAAGACGAGTCGGACACAATGGTGTTGGTTTCGTCGAATTCCGAGCACTTTCAGTTTTGAGCATTTTTCATGCCCTGTCAGTCTTCTGAATCCGATTTCGGATCACCCATGTGGACAACATACATTTTTCTTGAAACAGTTCACAACAAAACAACGACACATGCGAATTTCTCTCTCTATCAAAAGTTGGTCCCGGGGGCTTCTCAATATTAATTGTTTCAACAATGGTACATCAAAGCTCCAAGGAAATCTCCTCAATTTTAGTTAACAAAATATATGTCCTTGAAATAGTTCTTGAGTCTATACAATGCTTGAAAAGACAATCCCTTTCTTTGGGTACAATTCTAGTATTTGTTGAGGCTCAATATGACTCTTGGCCTTCCGCCTACCCCCATGACCTTTCATTTACCAACCTTTGTCTTTATTCCCTTTGTGATGATGAGAAACAAACACAACAATTCTATCTTGAATTTATCTTCTAGCCCTGGTAGGCCATCATAGATTTTGACTATAGTGTGTCTCATCCACCGTAATGATTGGCTTGGGAATTAGGAAATTTGATCATCATAGAGTTCAGACTCCCTCTTCAACCATTTGAGATTGATTCCCTTCATTGTTTCCCGCTACTATGACAATTTATGTCGTTTTTAATTCTCTATTGTCCTTGACTATAGATTGCATTGTAAGGATGTGGAGCACGACCTCCTCTCGACATTGGTACCCAAATCAATTTTGCTCGGAGGCGAGAACCCTTAAGCCTTATGTCGACGCTATTGGAGGGAGTTTTAAATAATCATAACTTTATCATATGATCTCCGATTGGGGTACCATATTTTGAAATGAGAATAAAATGGAGAGGCGCTTCTAGCCATCCAACTAACCATGCCATACAAACATTTCATCGGTGTAACAATTGTTAAGGCTATTTTGGGTGAGAAATTCTTGGTGATGGTTTTGACACTTTTGGGCGTTAGATTTTGATTCCATGAGTTTAATTTGAATCAAAATGGATAAAATCATACAATCGGTCTATTCTGGTGATGAAAATTTCACTTTGAAGGACGCTGAAAAATTTCACTCAAAGGTGTTTTTTAATGAAAGTTTGGGTACCATTTTTGTTGTTATTTCACCCAAAATTAGTTCCATCGGTTCCTGTGTCATCCATGCTATATAATCACTTAGTTCATCCATTGAAGTTGAGGTAATGTGTCAGTAGCACAAATTTATAAATCCACCAAAACAACCAACTAATGTTTGAAGCGCTCAGCACTATGTAGGAGCTGGGAGAACTGGATTTCTTCTGAAGTGCATTTTAGAGCCAGTGCAAGACTAACAGGTGCTATAGTTAACCTATTTGATGCTAGAAAATACTTTCACAATCATGGTTTAGTCATAGAACCAAGAAACACAAAGTAAACAATTTGATATAGTATGCACGATGAAAGTTGTTGGCAACATAAACAAACTTGACTACAGTTGCGACAAGAAGAAGGTTAGGCATGATAGGTATTAGTCATCAGTTATCCATTTAGGAATGGATAACTAGAAATGTTAGGAGGATAACATACGAGCATAGAAAGAATGATTTGTGATGGAGGAGGACAAGATAGGCCTCAAGACGAAGGAACGTCTTGTTGACTAGGTCATTTTCGGCAAGAGAAAGAAGATCACCGTTAATGCACTCAGTGACAATGAGGGTCGACATCCTTCTGTCGGTGCATCGATGACATGAGAGGGAAAATCATCAATAAGCAGTGCACTGGTGAGGGAGAGAATATCCTCATTGATACATGGTGTATTAGGGAGAAAAGGAGGAGTGTTGTCGATATGCGACTTATCGATGGAGATGAAATGAATCCAACTGGTGAAAGGTATGAACATGGTGAAGACAATAGAGAGAATTTTTTTGGTGTATCAGCGCTGATTATGCAATATTCGCTAGTGATACAAATTTCTGTTAGTGAGATTTAGTAGGAGTGCGTTGACGTATTGACCAAGTTCAGAGGAAGATGGATGATGTGTCGAAGATGAAATCATTGGCGTGCCGATATTGGTTGCATCCGTGGAATAAACAATACCTTCACCAATATGCTATGTATTGGCGAAGGAAGGAAGAACTCGTTGAGGTGTGGATTGACTAGTCAAAGTGAACCAAAGAGAAACTGGAAATAGTAAAGTGGGAAGAGTAGAAGGAAAAACTTGGGCTTATCCATTCGCACGAGAGAGAGAAAGAGAGAGTGTGAGGGTTCTAGTAGGGAAATTTGAAGGGGGGCCCAATTTATTCTCTTAGAGACATGGTAAGATAAGAAAACTAGGAGGTTGTTGTGTGCACACAACAAAGGACAACACACTAGGTAAAGCCAAAATCTCTGCTAGTCTTTCCTAATTGATAAGTAGAAAATGTAGAGGGTCATAAAATTATTTTTAAGTTCATAATTTATGGAAACAATTCACAACAGTTACCTGAAATATTCCATTGTGGTGGGCTCATTGGTGATTCTTTTATGTTAGATAATGGAGCTCATCTGTTGTAAATAAAGGAAAAATTATGGTGATATTTATTTCCTTTAACTGTGTTGATGATTTGGGTTGGTATCTCCATCGTGGGGTTGATATATATATCCCCGATGGAGTCACATACCTTGCTATTCTACTAGCAAGCGTCCATAGCCCCAATGGAGAGATGTCTACATGTCCCCTAGTCTAGTCAAACTTTCTTTTCCATTCCCTCTCAGTTTATTAGCGCATTCTTAACATTCGGAGGATGGGGAAAGTGGTGGCCCTTTATCCTAATAGGGGATGCATGCCAGCTATTCATATTTATTTGAATATTTGTTGCACCTGGATACATAAAGATATCCCTTTTGGTTTTCATCCCTTATACTTTGACACTTCACCCTTCATGTGAGAAGCTACTTAGTATGTGGATGTTTCCCCTGTCACATAGGATCTTCTCACCAACCGATATGCAAGGATGAACATTGATTAACCATTATGTTAATTTATGGTTTAGCTGTTGTCACAACATTCCTAGATGGTTTTGATTCATGCTCAAATAGATATTCCATAGTTTAACTCATGAGCTAAGAAAGAGATGCAAGTTGATTCGTGCCCATTTCTAGTGCGAAGGTGTTTCCTGTGAAAGATAAACTAAGGTGAGAGGTATGTATTTCATTAGATACAAATAGGAATCATGAGACAAACATAAATTCCTCTAAAGGAAAATATGACGAGGAAGGAAAGAGAAGAGGAGGCACATTTAGGATTAGAGATGAACTCTGCCCAAGACCCTACTGGAACTGAAAAATAAATGTTGGATACATGATGACAAAATATATGCACTCAGAAAAGAAGATAAATTGAAAAAGAGATTAGGACATGTGAGTGTACCAAATGGATTTAAGGATGTTGACACATTTCAACATGCAAGAAGTTTGCATCCTATTGATAAGACTAATCCATGAGAAATATAATACATGTACTATTTCATTCAGACGAGCTTTGGTGCTAGCATTGGATAAGAGTTGCATCTCCTATCATGATTTTTTGAAAAAGATTGGCTCATCTTTGCAACCTTGTGCTCCTGGGAGGGAGAATTTGAAGGAAGTTTTGGTTGTGACTCTCTACGTCTCCCAACTCAAAAACTTATCCAGTTGCCAACATGCACATATTCTCACTAGTTCAAATCAAGCATGTGATATCGACCACACGCTTGTACCTGCATGGAAAAACCATTCAAGATATAAGATTGATTTCGAATTAAAATTTTCAGAAATAAAAGCGCTTAAGAGAAACATGTGGGAAGGATCAAGAATAGAATATAAAAACCAATCCGCGAATAGAGTTCCTAGATGTTTTGTCCTATGGTCGTGTCAAATTTGTTGGAGCCATTTGTCTTCTTCAACTCATGTCATCTTCTTCAACTCAGGTTGTCTTATTCAAGAGAGTACATACTTACACAAGAGGGATCTGTGTGGATTTCTGATATCAAACCATCAATCTTACTAGTTCATATTGCTAGGATTCTTGACTCATAGTGCTTTTCTTGTGACACATAGACAACTGGTATGACTCTTTTTCAAGGACCTTAGCAACATTTCCCTAAGTTGTAAAAAAAAATTCAACATATTTTCTTTTAATATCTTAGGGTAATAAATTGTTCAACTATGAATATTAGAGTGGGTGCTACTGAAATAAGTGAATCTTGCAGTTGGACTTCTCAAAGAGTTCACGTGCATGGTTTCCTCATGAAGATGGATGAAAACCAAGGTTAAGCCAAGATTTTAGTAAAAAAAATGAAAAGAATCAAATGAAAAAAAAAATTCTTTGATGACAAGAAACTTAAACTAAGTCAAGCCATCATGAACTGCAAACTAAACTAACAACAACTGGTGGTCTCTATTGAAGAAACCAAGAAAAACAAAATCTATGTTATTCAAATGAAAACAAAAGAAAACATATAAGCTATGCAGGTAGAAAGGAAGTTTAAAAGCTATGTTAATCCTATTTCTACCCTATCCTACACTGGTTGAAAGAAGGCTAAGTAAAAGCACAATTCTAGTGCAACCAATCAAGTAACTAAAAACTAGAAAACACATGTTCATTAAAATTCAATTGCAGAGAATGGAGAAGTAAGGGATAAAATATAGGAAGAATTAAGTCAAGCAAGTCTCTACCCAACAAGTTGAATTTGGCAGTGTTATGATTCATGATACATGTAGCAATGTGATATTCTTCCAACCGGTACTCAATTATGTCATAAAATTTACAATGATCGCTATATGACTGTTGGAAGGAAATCAAAAGCGAGTGACATACCTGATGAGACTCTTGAATGAAATTTGCATGCAATGTACCTTGTGAGAGAGTCTCAAAGTGGGTGGCATCTTTCATTCTAGGGATCGAATTCAGACAATGAGCAAATGAGCTATTCATTGGTTGAAAATGGAGTGCCTCATTATCTAGGTAAATCCTCCTAAGTCCACATTTCACATACCCAACATGTTGAGGGAAGAGATGATATCTGATTATTGGATGGAAACGTTGAGCAAAATGTGAATCCAATATTTCTCCTATGACATCAACAAAATCATGCGAGGAGTGTTGGACGATTAAGGTAGAATCCAAGGACGAGTGATGCATCTGCCCCTAAGGATTAAAAGGTAATTCTAGAGTATATTTATGTGATGGCGTTTCTTGGATCAACTTAATGTTTCCCATGCTTTGCGTGGTGATGGGTTGTTCATTTGTTGTGATTTCCTCATGAGGGTCCACAAACTCATTGTTCTCTCCATACTTTAGATTTTTTGTCATTAAAATTTGTGCATTTAGATAAAAAAAAATTAGATTGCATAGGATCAATGAATGATAGGTTAGTATTCACATTCAATTCCAGAAAAACAAAATAATCACCAAAAACAAAGTTATCATGATCAGATTGTGATTCAGTCTGTTTTGTGAATGGAAAAGGATTTAGAATTTTGTGCATCTTGGATGAAATGTCATGAAGAATGATTTCTTGATCGGTCATAGCTTGGAAATATTGATCTTATGATTCATCATTCGGTGTTTTATTGTAAGAAAAGTGTACAGGATAGGTTACATGATAAACAAGTGAATGCTCGTGTGAGTGATCAGTGTAATTTTTTTTTTGTATAAAGTGAATGAAGATCTTCAGATTCTAAGAATGATGAGATTTATTCGATAGGAGATTCATCACAGACCAACATATGTTCATGAGTTTTTGAAGGGGAAACAATAGATGGTTCATACTCCGGGGCTAATGGTTTTGATATTTCTGGTATGAATTCCCCCATAGCTATGATAAAGTGTAGGTCAGAGATCATGTACCTTGTATCCTTCATGGTTGGATCTAAATACTCTGAATGATAGATGGTTTAGTCATCTAGATTGCACCAATTAAGGATTTATTTGTATGAGGGTTTTTCGTTTTTAGGAAATATACAATAAATTTTCATAACTCTTAGAAATAATTAATCCAAAGATTCATTTTTGAGCCTATGGATTTCTACAAGTTCATCAAAAAGTTTGTCATAAGCATTATTTACATGAGAAACAATAAATACTTCCATGAATCATTTCCAAATATGTATATATTTCATTAGCAATGTCCTAAACTAGGTTTTAATTCACCCTTCAAATGTGAGGATGAATAGTCAACATGTTTCATTGTCCTGAATAATATTCAGATTTCTTCGAGTGATATCAAACTGATTAAGGTGTGTGAGTGAAAATACATTGCCTTCACCATAAAATTTTGAGTTTTACAAGAGATCAACTGTCTTGGTTGGGATCCCCTTGGTGGGTCTTGGAAGACTCAAAGGGTCATCCCATATAGAGATATGAAGAGGAGGCATGTGCTTGTTAAAAGATAAATTAAATGACTCCAAGTGGCCAAACTTGTCATCTTCCCTCCTTCTAGCATCAATTCCATTGACACGTCAATAGAAAGGGGTACTGCTCGGTACAAAGTCCCAATTAGACCATGCACCATTTGTTTTAGGAGACCCAACCAAATTATGGCCTGACAACCATTTCTGGTTATGGTTTTACAAGTTGCAGCCTGGTCCATCGATGAAGGTGAATGTTGGATGGTTATGCAAATGAAGGATGTAGATGAAGACTATGTAAATGCATGAAATAAATCTAATTTATGTCTAATCTATCCTATCCTATCTAGGAGTGAATTATCATAAGTGAATGACCTGTAATGAAACTAAAATCTGCTTAAGACCCCACTCAGATAGCTATTATGAAGGTGCAAAGTTATAAACACATGTATACAGATACATAACCAGAAAAGTATAAATCATATCTATGCATACATCAACAACTCGTATGCTTAGGGCGTATAATATAAGAAAGAGTAACAATACTACAAGAAGAACATAGATTGCATCATACAAGTCTATTATAAAATGTGTCCTTACATCCCATGTGAACAACATACATTCTGCTTGAAATAGTTCGCAACAAAATAGTGACAGATGTATGACAGATGTAAGTTTCTCTATCTATCAAAAGCTAACCCCGAGGGCTTCTCAATATTATTTGTTTCAGCAATGGTACATCAAAGCTCCAAGGAAATATATTAAATTATAGTTAACACAATATATGTCCTTGAAATATTTCTTGAGTCTATACAATACTTGAAAAGACAAAATCCCTTTCTTTGGGTACAATTATAGTATTTGTTGAGGCTAAATATGACTCTTGGCCTTCCTCCTACCCCCATGACCTTTTGTTTACCACCCTTTGTCTGTATTCCCTTTGTAGTGATGAGAAACAAAGACAACAATTATATCTTGATTTTTTCTTCAAGCGTTGGTAGGCCATCATATATTTCGGCCATAGTGTGTCTCATCCACCATAATGATTGGCTTGGGCATTAGGAAATTTGATCGTCATAGATTTCATGCTCCCTCTTCATCCATTTGAGCTTGATTCCCTTTGATGTTTCTCGCTGCTATGAAAATTGAGTCATTGTTAATGATGTATTGTCCTTAGTTGTAGATCACATTGCAAGGATGTGGAGCACGACCTCCTCTTGACATTGGTTACCCAAATCAATTTTGCTTGGAGGCGAGAATCCTTAAGCCTTGTGCCGACACCATTGGAGGGTGTTTTAAATACTCATAAATTTCTCATATGACCTCCGATTGGGCCAATATATTTTGCATTGTGAAGAACATGGAGAGGTGCTTCTGATGAGCCAACTAACCATGCCATACAAACATTTTTCCGGTGTAACAACTATCAAGGCTATTTTGGGCGAGAAATTTATGATGATGGTTTTGACACTTTCAGGTATTTGATTTTGATTCTATGAGTTGAATTAGAATCAAAATGGAAAAAATCATACAATCGGTCTATTCCAGTGATGAAAAATTCACTTTAAAGGACGTCAAATTTTTTTTTCAAAGGCTTTTTTTAATGAAAGTTCGGGTAGCGTTTTTTCTATTGCTTCACCCAAAATTAGTTCTGTCAGTTCCTGTGTCACCGTGCTATATATGATCTTAGTTCATCCATTGAATTTGAGGTAATGTGTCATTATCAAAAACTTATAAATCCACCAAAACAACCAACTAACGTTTGGATCACTTAACACTGTGTAGGAGGTGGGAGGAATGAATTTCTTCCGAAGTGCATTTCAGAGACAACGCAAGACCATCAGGTGTTGTGGTTAACCTATATGATGCTATAGGACACTTTCACAATCATATTTTAGTCATAGAACCAAGAAACACAAAGCAAACAAGTTGGTATAGTATGCACTTTTAAAGTTGTTGGCAACATAAACAAACTTGACTACAAGTGCGACATGAAGCAGTTTAGGCATGGTAGGTATCAATCATAAATTATCCATTTAGGTGTGGATATATTAGTCACCAGAAATGTTAGGAGACCGATAGATGGGAACAAAAAAAATGATCTGAGATGGAGGAGGACAAGATATTCCTCAAAAATAAAGAAAGAAGATCATCGTCATTATCGAGCACCAAGTCAGTGTCGGCGAGAGAAAGAAGATCATCGTCGGTGCACTCGGTGACAACAAGGGTCGACATCCTTTTTTTGGTGCATTGGAGATAGGAGAGGGAAACTCACAAGTAAGTAGTGCACCGACAAGGGAGAAAAGAGCGTCACCAATACATGGCGTATTGGGGAGAAAAGGAGGAGTGTCACCGATATGCGACTTATCGGTGAATATGAAAGGAATTCATCTAGTGAAAGGTGTATGCATGGTAAAGACAATTGTGAGAACATTTTCGATGTACCAGACCCGATCACATGAAATTCATCGGTGATAAAAATGTGTGTCGGTGAGGTTTAGCAGAACTGCATCGGCATATCAACCAAGTTCAGAGGAAGATGGTTGATGTGTGGAAGACAAAATAATTGGCATGCTGATATTGGTTGTGTCTGTAGAAGAAAGAATACCTTTGCTAGTACGCTATGTATATATGAAGGAAGGGAGAACTTGATGAGGTGTGGATCATTAGGTTGAAGTGAACGGAAGAGAAACTGGAAATAGTAAAGTGGGAAGAGTAGAAGGAAAAAATTGGGTTTATCCATTTGCACGAGAGAGTGCATGTGAGGGTTCTAGTAGGGAGATTTGAAGGGGGGATGAATTTATTCTCTTAGAGAGATGGAAGAGAAGAAAATTTGGAGGTTATTGTGCACACTCAACATGCTATTATAAATGTTGTGTCATTATTTATGTATTTTCTGTTATGGGTTTTTCCTATATATGATGCATGCATATATTTGTTGTTAGTTTACATAATTTTATTCTTATGCAAATCATTATTAGTAAATTAAATGGTATAAGAGTTGGAATTTTTGTGTGCCATGGACCAACTTGGGGCTTGGGATGTTACACTGATTGTGCCCAAAAATGAAATGATTCTTTCTTAGTTCTGGATTGGGGTTTTCTACTAGGTTAAAGAAAATGTAGAGAAAATAATATACTAGATTAAGAGGATGAAAATTTAAAACAAATAGTTGAGACAAAACATTGCAATATTTTTATTAGTAATTTTAAATCAAAAGATAAAACAATTGATGAACTCAATTACAAGAAAAATATCATATGAATAAATAAAATTAAAGTAGTTTTGGGTTAATGTAATATTAAAATAATTATAAAATATATAGAATTTGAGAAAAATGATATGTAGGAAGAAGTAAAAAGAACAATAGACTTAGATTAAATTTGTTACTAAAATTGATGCAGAAGCATCGCTATCAAAGCACAAGCGGAGGACAATTGGATACACACCAATGCACATTTTGAAAGGATTTTGAATTTCAAAGGATGGCACATTAATGTAATATCTGAAAAGATATATTTGCTTTAAATGATTTGGGGAATTGTAATACAGATCTAGAGTGTTACTCTTATCTGTCTGTTGCAGATATTTATTGTAATGAATGATAAGTAGTTGGTAGTCTTTAATTTGATAAGATAGCTTAGAGTAGTAGGAGGGAAAAACTCAAGAAGACTCCCTCATAGGAGAATTGTATTATCATTCTCTCATTGTAATGGTCATATAGAGAGTAGTTGTTGTAGAGCAGGGAGATTGTAGAAGTTTTATGAACATATAGTTGTTGCTATTGAAACCATGTACATAAGCACTTGATTTAATATAAGAATGATTTGATCCAATTGTATGGTGTATTATGGTTCCTGTACGCATCTATTGAATGGTATGTTTACAGTTTGTTTAAAATATATGTTATGCATTTGTTTCAATGCTATATGTATATGATTTCATGTTGAATGTGTAAGTATGTGAGAGGAGTATAAGTTTCAGTTGTTTCTTTTCCTAAGAATTCCTACAAGAAGTGCAGTGGAAGTCTGCAAGGAGTGCGTCGACAGATTCTGAGTTTATCTCAGAAAGCTCAGGAGAGATATCATTGAACTTATACCAGCATAAGTGAAAGAGTAGCATAGATCCGTGTAAGGTCTGCACATGCCAGGCTAAGTTTTAGACTTTTCCAACCGGAGAGAGGGGTTGAAGAACTTCTGTTGTAAGGAGTGCACAGAGTTGGAGTTTCCAGATAGCCATAGGTTATCGTGAAGACCGCAAGGAGTGAGCGCAGGATTCCTTAGAATCTGTGAGTTTGCAGAAGGAATCAAGCTCAGGAGGGATAGAGGCTTGGAAGAGTTCAGAGGAAGGACGACTGTCGAAGTCACCTCATGGAGTTAAGATCAGGAGGGTTGATGCTAAGTTATTTGGTAAGGAGCCATCGATAATCTCGAAGGATGGTAGAGATCCTTGGAGAAAAGAGGTACTAATAGCCGCGAGCCATTAGATCTAGTGGAGTTGCAAGGAGGAGAAGACGAGGAGTCATTCAAAACTCTGAAGCTCAAGAGGAATAGTTTAGTCTATTGGATCACGGAGAGATCTGGACTGTTGATCTGGAAAGCAGAGAGTCGGGGTTCGGGTTTTGGAAGAAAGGTGCGAGTTGATTTCCGAAGTCCCGAAACGCGAAGTCCCTATTCGCGAAAAGAGAGATCACGACTGTTGGACCGTAGGGAGTGTGGACCATTGATATGGAATGAGCGAAGCTCAAAGCTCAGAATTCGAGTATCGGAAGAACATAGGTGAGCGAACTTCCAACTTCGCGAAGTGCAAAGTCCCAAAGCACTCGAAAGTTGGGCCCCAGTTCATAGCTTGTGGTCACATAAGTGGGAGCCAAAGGAAATGAGCTAGCACTTTCTAGGCTCTAGTTCAGAGTTTGGGAAGTCAGGATAGTCAGAGTGGCTCACAGCAGAATACCCGATTTTCGATTTCGCGAAGCACCTTTTTAAGTTGGTGTTTGGTCACAGCTGGTGATCACGTGGAGGGATATTGCGCCTAGTGATTTTTCACGCAGATGCAGTTCGCGAGGACCTGTGGAATTGTTTCATGGAGGTTCCAGCAGGGACCAAAGAGCTGCTTCAGCTCGGGAATAGAAAAATATCCATTGATCGGGAGGTTGCGTAGACCCTGCTGAGGTGGGGGAACTGCATCAGGTGGTATTAGAACTTACAACTATTGTTTTCTGTAGGCAGAAAATACAGAGGACAGTTGTTAGTTTGAATTCTATGTGGTGGGATTGAAACAATGCCAACAAGGAGACCTTCATAAAGATCTATGCCTGATCCAGCCGTGGAAAGGGAGATGATAGAACTTTGTGCTCGATTAGATGTTATGGAGACAACACAGAGGTGAACACATGATACAGGAGATATCAGTGAGGCTGAAAGCAAGAAAGAAGAAGTCGAAGAAGTTGTAGCTGAAGATGCTACAGAGGAACGTTTGCTGAAATCTGTTGCAAGAATGGGTGCCAGAGAAAAGTTGGACATCCTGATGTATGAAGGCAACTTGGACGTTGAGGAGCTGCTAGATTGGTTTAGAGCTCTAGATAAATACTTCGACTATGAGGATGTTGAAGAAGACAAGAAAGTTAAGAACGCTTTCACTAGACTGAAAGGACATGCAACACTATGGTGGGATGAACTGCAGGCTGATAGGCATTGCAAGGGAAAACAAAGAATTACAAGTTGGGACAGAATGGTAGCTAAGATGAAATCCAAATTCATACCCAAAGATTATCAAATCAATCTGTTTCAAAGAATGCAGAATTTGAGACAGAAAGGGATGACAGTGAAAGAATAGACATAGGAGTTTTACAAGTTAAACATCAGAGTTGGTCATCACGAGATATGAGATTCAGGATGAGATGAGCATGGTGACAATCATAAATGTGGAAGATGCTTATCAGGTTGCTCTGAAAGCAGAAGAGAAATTGGCCAGGAAGCAAGGTCAAAGAGGAAGAGGTAGAAGTCTGAGCAGAGGCAAAGGAATTGCCTAGGTCAGAGTACAAAAACCCAAGGATGAAGAAAATAAAATGCACAACCACCCAGAAAAGGGAGGAAGTTCACAAGGAAGACAATATGCCAATATAAATACTTTTCCTCGAGCAAGAGGAAGAGGAAGAGGCATAGGAGGAGAAGTAAAGTGTTTTGTCTGTGGGAAGATAGGACACAAATATTGGGAGTTCCTCGAGAGAAAGAGAGAAGGAGGAGGAGAAGATCACATTTCAGAAGAATAAAGGCAAAATGTTGAGGTAGAAGATGCATAAGGTGGAAGATCCTTAATGATGAGGAAAAGTCTCTTGAATCCAGAGAAGGAGATGGAAAATTTAGTCCAGATGAATAGTTTGTTTAGGACTGCTTGCAAGACCAAAGATAGGGTATGCAAGGTGATAGTGGAAAGTGGAAGAAAAAATAATTTAGTATCCACAAAGATGGTGGAGAAGCTGGAATTGGAGACAATTGCACATCCAAGCCCATACAAAGTTTCGTGGTTGCAAAAGGGACATTAGGTAACAATCACTAAAAAATGTTTAGTTGAATTTAAGATAGGGGGATATAGAGATGAGATTTTATGTTATGTGATTCCCATGGATTTATGTCATATTTTGTTGGGGAGGACGTGGCAATATGACATAAATGTTGTTCATGATAGAAGAAAGAACACCTATACCTTAGAGAAGAATGGTAGAACTCATATGTTGCTGCCAATTGAGGATAAGAAGAAGAAAGGAGAAACAAGCAATACTATAATTCTCATGAGTGGGAAGGAACTTCTGGATGAAGTCAAGACAGATCAAGAAATGCAGTTTGTTGTAGTGAGAAAACCTAGAGTCATCTTGACCAGTACTTCGATAGATGATCTACTTGAGGAAATTCGGGAACTGCTGGAGAATTTCGTTGATATAGTGGTGGATGATTTGCCTTGTTCGTTGTTGCCCATCAGGAGTATAAGCCATCACATTGACCTTATACCAGAAGCGAGTTTTCCAAACAAAGCAACGTACAGATTGACGTCGCAGGAGAATGAAGAGGTTAAGAAGAAAGGCCAGGATTTGATGGACAAAGGGTTGGTTAGAGAAAGATTGAGTCCATGCGCTGTACCAACAATGTTAAGTCCGAAAAAGGATGGTGGATGGAGAATGTGTACAAACTCGAGGGCTATCAACAAAATCACCATCAAGTATAGATTTCCTTTACCCAAAATGGATGACTTGATGGATTGCTTGAGTGGAGCAAAGTTTTTTTTGAAAATTGATTTAAAAAGTGGATATCACCAGATTAGGATGAGGGAAGGTGATGAATGGAAGACAACATTCAAAACAAATGAAGGACTGTATGAATGGATTGTCATGCCATTTGGATTGACGAATGCTCCGATTACTTTTATGAGACTGATGAACGAAGTCTTAAAATATTTCATTGGGAAGTTTGTAATTGTGTATCTTGATGATATACTGATCTTCAGTAAGACTGAGGAGGAACACTTGAGACATTTAACTTCAATGATGAGGAGGTTGCAGCAAGAGAAGTTATTGATAAATCTGAAGAAGCTATATTTCATGAAGACGAAACTCATTTACTTGGGGTTTGTGATATCTTTGAATGAATTGAAGATGGATCCAGAGAAGGTAAAATAAATCAAAGAATGGCCATCGCAAAGGAATATCTTTGAAGTCAAAATCTTCCATGGATTAGCCAGTTTTTATAGGAAGTTCATAAGAGATTTTAGTGGGATTTGTGCACCAATGATGGACACAGTCAAGAAGAGACATAAATATTTTCATTGGACAGAGGAAGCATAGAAAAGTTTCAAGTTGTTAAAGGAGAATATAACTGGACAACCAGTTTTGGTTTCGCCATATTTCAGTAAGACATTTCAAGTGAGATGTGACACAAGTGGATTTGCGATTGGAGCAGTCTTGAGCCAGGAAAATAGACCAGTCGCATACTTCAGTGAGAAGCTGAACGAGGCCAAGAAAAATTACTCCACGTATGATAAATAGTTATATACGGTAATTCAAGCCTTGAAGAAGTGGAGGCACTACCTGGTTCCGAAGGAGTTCATTTTGTATAGCGACAACCAGGCATTACAATTTGTAACCAGATAGGAAAAACTGAACTAGAGACACATAAAATGGGTTGAGTTTATGCAGAACTTTACTTTTGTTATAAAGCACATTTCTGGAAATGCTAACAAGGTTGTTGATGCATTGAGTAGGAGATGTTTGATTCTACAGGAGTTTCGAGTGAAGACCTTAGGTTTTGAACACCTCAAGGAGATGTACAGAGATGATTCAGATTTCAAAGACACTTATGAAGAATGTGAAAATCCTGATATGAGAGACAGAAGCCAGTGGAATGAATATTTGAATCAGGGTGGACTGTTGTTCAAGGGTAATCAATTGTGTATCCCAAAATGTTCTATGAGAGAAAACCTTTTCAAGGAAAAACATAGTGGGGGATTGGCTGGACATTTTGGCCATGATAAAACGTTTGCGCAACTGAATAGTTCATATTGTTGGCCAGGAATGAGGACAGATGTTAGGAAATTTTTCAACATATGTAGAATATTCCAGCATGCAAAGGGGAAAAGACAGAATACTGGATTGTATCAATCATTTCCAATACCAGAGAGGCCGTGGGACGCGGTAAGCATGGAGTTTGTGTTAGGACTACCAAGGATGCAAAGAGGATGTGATTCCATATTTGTGGTAGTCGATAGATTTTCCAAAATGGCACATTTCATTCCATGCCAGAAAACCAGTGATGCAACCCACATTGCAAACCTATTTTTCAAAGAAGTTGTTCGACTTCATGCATTTCCTAAGATTATTGTTTCAGACAGAGATACCAAATTTGTTGGTCATTTCTGGAGGACACTATGGAAGAAGTTGGGGATGGATTTATCCTTTATCTCAACATATCACCCTCATATGGATGGACAGATTGAGGTAGTAAATCGAAGTTTGGGGAATTTATTGAGGAGTTTGGTCACTGAACACCAAACTCAATGGTATCAGATTCTGCCGCAAGCAAAATTTTCATATAATGATTGACCAAATAGGATCACAGGGAAGATCCCATTCCAAATATTGTATGGAATGCAGCCAAGGGGAGTATCTGAGTTGAGCGACTTAGAGCAGAGTGAGTTCAGGAGTGCTGGAGCGGAAGATTTTGCAGTAGAAATGCAGGAGCTCCACAGTAAGATCAGAGAGCGGTTGCAAAACTCTAGCCAGGAATACAAGTGCAGAGTGGATCAACACAGAAGAGAACTTCAATTTAAAGTAGGTGATTTAGTTTTGGCACACCTCAGAAAAGAAAGGTTCCCAAGGGGAACATATAATAAGTTGAAGATGAAAAAGATAGGGCCATGTAGAATCTTACGGAAGTTTGAGGCAAATGCTTATGAGATAGAATTACTAGATGATGTGGGCATATCACCCATATTCAATGTAGCAGACCGGTATCCTTACAGAGCATATGAAGCAGGAGGATTGAAGGATCAAAAATAAATTCAATGGGTAAAACAAATGCCTGTAGCAGAAAGGCCGCAGATGGAACATATAATTGATCAGAGAGTTGGCAAGAAGACCCAAAGGAAGACATATTTTTAATACTTGGTAAAGTGGAAAGGACACCCAATCGAGGATTCCAGTTGGGAAAGCAAAGCTGATATTCAGAAACATGGGACGACAATGCAGGAGCTCATGGACATGAGTCCATGATTTTTTTAGCCAGAGGAGTATGATGCATGAGCATCGCCAACAAAGCGCATGTGAAGGACAAATGGATACACACCAACATGCATTTTGAAAGGATTTTGAATTTCAAAGGATAACACATTAATGTAATATCTGAAAAGATATATTTTCTTTAAATGATTTGGGGAATTGTAATACAGATCTAGAGCGTTGCTCTTATCTGTCTGTTGCGGATATTTATTGTAATGAATGATAAGTAGTTGGTAGTCTTTAATTCGATAAGATAGCTTAGAGTAGTAGGAGGGAAAAACTCAAGAAGACTCCCTCGTAGGAGAATTGTATTATCATTCTCTCATTGTAATGGTCATATAGAGAGAAGTTGTTGTAGAGCAGGAAGATTATAGAAGTTGTATGAGTAGATAGTTGTTGCTATTGAAACCATGTACAGAAGCACTTGATTTAATATAAGAATGCTTTGATCCAATTGTATGGTGTATTATGGTTCCTGTATGCATCTATTGAATGGTATGTTTACAGTTTGTTTACAATCTCTGTTATGCATTTGTTTCAATGCTATATGTATATGATTTCATGTTGAATGTGTAAGTCTGTGAGAGGAGTATAATTTTCAGTTGTTTCTTTTCTTGAGAATTCCTGCAAGGATTGCAGTGGAAGTCCGCAAGGAGTGCGTTGACAAATTCAAAGTTTATCTCAAAAAGATCAGGAGAGATACTGTTGAACTTATACCAACAAAAGTGCAAGAGTAGCACAGAACTGTGCAAGGTGTGCATAGGCCAGGTTAAGTTTTAGACTTTTCCAACCCGAGAGAGGGGTTGAAGAAATTATGTTGCAAGGAGTGCACAGAGTTGGAGTTTCCAGATAGCCAGAGGTTATCGTGAAGGCCGCAAGGAGTGCACACATGATTCCTTAGAATCTATGAGTTTGTAGAAGGAATCAAGCTCAAGAGGGATAGAGGCTTGGAAGAGTTCAAAGGAAGGAGGAGGGCCGAAGTCACTTCGTGAAGTTAATATCATGAGGGTCGACGCCCAGTTATTTGGCAAGGAGCCATCGATAATATTGAAGGACGGTAGAGATCCCTGGAGAGAAGAGGTACTAATAGCCGTGGGTCGTTAGATCCAATGGATTTGCAAGGAGGATAAGACCAAGAGACATTCAACACTCCGAAGCTCAGGAGGAATATTTTGGGCCGTTGGATCACGGAGAGATTTGGACCGTTGATCTGGCAAGCAAAGAGTCGGGGTTCGAGTTTTGGAAGAAAGGTGCGAGCTGATTTCTGAAGTCCGGAAATGTGAAGTCATGATTTGCGAAAAGAGAGATCAGGACCGTTGGACCGCGGGGAGTGTGGACCGTTGATCTGACACGAGTGGAGCTCAAAGCTCTAACTTCGGGTATTGAAAGAACATAGGTGAGCGAAATTTCAACTTCGCGAAGTGCGAAGTCTCGAAGCGCTCAAAAGTTAGGCCCTATGTCATAGCTAGTGGTCACATCAGTGGGAGCCAAAGAAAAGGAGCTAGCACTTGCTAGGCTCTAGTTCGAAGTTCGGGAAGTCGGGAGAGTCAGAGTGGCTCGCAACAAAATACCCGATTTCTGATTTCGCGAAGCGCCTTTTTAAGTTTGTGTTTGGTCACAGCCAGTGATCACGTGGAGGGATCTTGCGCCTAGTGCTTGTTCGTGCGAGTGCAGTTCACGAGGACTTGTGGAATTGTTTCGTGGAGGTAGGGACCAAAGAGCTGCTTCAACTTGGGAATAGAAGAATATCCATTGACCGAGAGGCCGCGCAGACCCTGCTGAGGTGGGGGCACTGCGTCAAAAATAAACTAAAACAAATAAAACAATGATTAAAGAGAAATATGAAGAATGTAGACTCCTACCTGCATGGGAATGTGATAATTAAACAACAAGTAAATCTTTGAGCCGCAATGAACTAAATGAGTTGCATACACACCATATTTGGTTTCCTTCTCTGTTATATAAAATAGATCACACGAAAAAAGGTGAAAACACATTCCATTTTATTTATGACACTTATAAAAGACAAATTATTCTTTCATATAATTAACTGAGTGATGTAATTTGTATTGTGATAAAATTTCAAACAACTTAATAATATGTTCCATCCAAACCCACTTTGTATTGATAGAATTTTAAACATGGCATAAAATTAATATATTATAAAATGCATAGGTTTAGTGCAATGAACAAGTTGTTTTGGCAGAAAAAGTTAAAAAATGACTCATTGAGAAAGACAATTTCCAATAGTGTGGAAAGGATTTACTTAATAATAAGGGAAGATGACCATCACCATATGATTAATTAACTAACAATGAGAAAAATGTTTTATTAAACATGTAAAATGGAAAGAAATGTAAAATAACATGATTCCAAAGAAAAATGTTCTAATGATGGACTTCCTTTATTAGACATGACACCAATATACTTCATTTTCAATGATACCGTACATGCTTGACTTGACGTCTCAGTGGAATAATTCAATTGGGATTTAACTTTAATAACATGAAAAGTATTAAAGTCTAAACTTAGTAGATTAATCAAATTTAAGACGTTAATATTTTTCATTTAATCTATTTTAAAAAATACAAATAATTTGAAATCCTACAAGTTATGTAATGTTCAACTAACTTCTTGCAATTGATATGTGGAAAGAAAGAAAATTTAAGAAAACCCATTTATTAAAATCAATGAAAATATTACAAGTTATTGCCACTAAATCTAGTCATAGAAAAAATGCCAAAAATTCCTAAAAAGATAGCACCTTTATGATAATTAAGTTATGCCATGCCACTAATGAGATGTAGATTCTTGTGTAACTAATCTTATTATTCCATATCAGTTTAAAATTAATTTTGGGAAGGCATATTTTGTGTGAGGAGAGGCCATATTTCGACTTCAAGCTCGTCACATTCCATACACAGATTTCCTAAGAAACAATAACACACAGGCCTGATGAATTTATCTTTTCATTAAATAAATAAAATGTACATACCACTCAAAACTCAATAACAATAACCTCTATTTTTAGAAAAACTCACTCATGACCCACTCACTTCTAATTGCAATCTTGCAACCAACCTCTCGAGTCATTCCCTTTCTTTTAGGGATCGGTTACATAACTTGATCATAAACTGACACCTAACAACTAAGCATATTCCCTATCTATGCTTACTAAGAAATAAACACTTTTCACACGAACTTTTACAATGGCCTCTTCCTTGGGCTGATGTCTAGACCTAAAGGTCTGATTAACATTTAACACTTGACCATGAGAGCTAGTGCTCCTGCATCAGATAGTCTCTATTGTAGTATGTTATAGGTGTGATTTTAAGTGTGGATATTAGATTTATAATTTATAAAGTTACATTAACATTTCTATGTTAGTTACATTATGGTATATATCTTGATTATCATGGTTTTTTCATAATTATTTTACAAATGTATGAGACCTTTCATTGTGACATACCAACCAATCTGTATCTGCATCTATCACTTCTCCTCACTGATCGATGATGCTCATGCATAAAAAAATTGTAGACTTCAACTAATCATATCACACAATCCTAACTTGAACCTAGCAAGACTAAATCCCAACCATATCTTTCAAGTAAGCCTGAAGTGGAGGATGCATCCTCAATGGAACTCATGACACAACAATAAAAAATGTTGTGTCCTTTCTGAAAGTGGTTTCTACATCATTTTATATTTCCCTCTACCATATAATTGACATAATATTCCAAACAAAATGTGAAAACACATTCATTTCATTATAATAATTATACCACACAAATAATTCGGTAATATTGTTATTTATTTTTCGCAAACAATCTTTCCATATTATTACTAATTTTTCAAATTCAGTAATGAATGAACAATTAATAAAAATAATTATGAAAATATTAATAAGCTAGAATTTTTTGAAGAATAGTTATGAAAATTATGTAAATTCTAGAATGGCCAAGACTATACTAGCCACAATTCAATGTTGCAATTTAGATAAGTTTGAGTTTTCGAGTGATACATTCTTAAAATCATGCAGGCAACTCACACTATGCTTGTGTAATAATGGATTTTTCAATTCCTTCAAGGGAATGTTCAATTTGACACCATTGGTAGACAACCAAACGAAAGGAAAATAAATGCAGGATTCATTGATAACTACATAGGTGGGATAGAAAAAGAGTAATCTCCTCTATAATGAATCACTCCCTCTCCCTGAAACATGAATAAAATTAGGTTACACATCATATCGACATGCCAACAACATTAATATGCTAAGGAGGAAGAAGAAGAAATGAAAAGAAAGAATGTGTATGAACCCTACATTGGAAGAACCAATTGTACCAACATCAATTCCTAGAGAGGACAATGGAACTCACCGATCAAATACAATTGACAAGGAAGAAAGTTCCATAGATTTAAAAACAATTTATTATTAGTCAATTGAAAACTATGAGCCATGAAGGGACGACTCGTGAATTGGTTGACTAGAAGTTATATGATTAACAAATTCACATATCTAGATCAAAAGATAAATATTAAAATCTATTGGTGTTTGTAGTAACTTGAATTTTGAATTGTGAAAATATTTGTTCCATTTGAATGTTTTAACTATATAGTATTGGATATTTTAGTAGAAAGTAGAGTGTTAATGACAATTTTTTTCCTTAGGTACAAGTTGTGGTGAGATAAGTTTTTATTGGTATTGGATATTAATAAATTGAACACTTGTCGCTCGTGCCGAAAGTATTGATCCAATACATAGTGATTACCCATGGATTCATTTGACGAGGCATGATCAAATGGATAAAGAGTATGACTACCACTACCATAATAATCATCTTCTTCCCTCCAATGTTGATGCTAAAAAGGCTCATGCACAAGATATTTTTCTTTCCATTTACTAAGTACCTATTATTTTAATCGTACCCAACATATTTTTGAGGTGGAATGCATCTTTTTAGCTATCTGGGTGTGTTTTTATGTGCAAGGTGGTGGTTTAAACCAAATTATATTATTAACAAGTTCAATATTAATCATGTCATCACAACTCAAGCCCAGGGAGACATTTTTCCATCTTGTGAACACGATATACAATCAAAGGATATGCATATTCTAGTAAGCTCGCTCTACAATAATGCATTTTTCATATATTTATTTGTTTTTCATGTACAAGCTTGAACCACAATAATTCAAATATCTAGTTTGGTACTTGAAATTGATCTGTCTAAATTGGTGGATGCCCTCCTATCCTTTGTTGTCGGTAAAATAGTGGTTTCCTTCCTATCTTCTGTAGTCAGTAAATCAGTGGCTCCTTTTCACTCTATTTATATTGTTGTGCTTTTGGATATTCAATGAATAGATACTCGTGAAGAAAAAAAATACGAGTGTACCCAAAAAGGGGATTGTCCTTTATCAGTTCTTGAATGAATTTATTCTACCCATGTTTAAAAAAACGTAGAAAGACCAATTTACTTGATTAAGAACATGGATTTTTCTACTGGATTGATAGGAATATAATTTGATAACAATCAATCATTGAATAATCTAATTCTTAACCTATAATCAGAGAGAGAAAAAGAAAAGAAGATTGGAAATGAACTTATCATCCATGACCATTGAATTCAAGTGAGGTGGAGGATGCAATCCACATTTATTTTCCCTTTGTGGGAATATTCTAGTTCAAAAATCCACCTCTCTACAACACACAAAACCAAGACACAAATGACACAGAGGGATGGAGCGAGAAATGCAAGGAGTAGTAGTGATCAAATGCACAATTAAATAGAAAAATAAATAGCAATGATTCGACTCTAATCATCGGTCATGTTACTTTTCATCATTGGGTGATGGTGATATATTAGAAACTTCCACTTCATATGGAGAGATGGGATTCTACAATGCCAAACAGTTCTCGAGGGTTTAAAAAACACCATCCAATGACCAAATCCACTAAGATAAATTGCTAAAATATTGGGATGGGATTCTACAATGCCAAAATATTCTTGAGGGTTTAAAAAGCACCTTCCAATGGCCAAATCCACTAAGATGAATATCTGAAATATTTTTTAATAGCTAGAGCATTTCCTCTAGTCACCCTTTCTCTTTTTATGCCTCCAAAAGAACTATAACGTTGCCAAAAATGTAAATGTTTTAGTTTGAAAATAGTAAGTAGTGTGTCTTTTAAACACATGGTTAATCACAATTGTAACATGAACTTTCTGTAGGATAACCAAATATTTAGATGTTAAATTATGAAAATAGTAAGTAGCGTGTCTTTCAAACACAAGATTTAATCACAATTGTAACGGTAAATTGATGTATAAAAATAAAGCACACTATAAGTTGAACAATCAGGTTAGAAATTGATCCGAGAATTTCTGTGAGATATTTCTCTACAAAATCCTACAATGTGGACCTTTTACTAACGCTTAATCACGTGTGAACATGAGAAAATAATAATTAAGCATTACATATGAATGTGAGCAAAATTGTCATAATTATGTAAATATGTGTAATTAAATCTCTACTTAATCAAGTGAGAATGCAATCAAAACTCACACGTATAATTTGACACCCATGTGTTAACGAAGTTCACTAGACTCTTCTAGATACATCTCCATATCCTCTTGGAATACAAATCGATTTATTATCCTTCCCTTAGCCAAGGCTGAAACCTTCTCACAAAATGTGGTACATGCTCCTTACAGAGTTGAAACCTAGAGAAACCTTCTCTTACAGAAAGAACTTAAGTCTCTCACATAAGTGACATTTATTCAGACACCAGAAGGACTACAATCCTCACAATGCAAGCTCTCTCTCCAAGGGGCCTAAAGGGGGCCTCTTCCATAATTCTCACATAAGTAATCTATATAGTTTCCCTCTCTCCATAGTTCAAGGAGACAAGATCTACAATTTTAGGATATAATAACACCTCAAGGAAAAAAATGAGAAAGCATCTCAACCAACCTTAACTTTCCCTTGAGACTAGGAAACCACTTGTGATAAAATGAGGAAGGATCCCAAACCAACTCATGAGACTCTCAACTTCCTCTTACAATTAAGAAACTAATTTGTGAGGTGGATTCTCACACAAAACTGATTTCCCCTTAAAACTAGGAAACTAATTGTGAGGTGGATTCTCACACTTAATTTTAATTTCCTTTTTACAAATTAAATGAAAAATACACGAGCACATTATGCTAAAAAAATATTAATCATTTTTAAAATATGAAGCATTAAACATTCCTTTCAAACTTTGTCAACCATCATCAATTATCATTTTAATGATCTTCTCCATAGTGTGCGAAGTAACAAATCCTTGTGTGGATATCCTCCTGGATCATACCTGCCACAAAAAGCACTTTTGGTCCTACAAAAGTATAGAGACAAACTATGATTTGAATCTTTGTAACTAGCTTCTAGGAAAAGCCTTACACTCCATAATGCACTTTCCCAGAACTCGATTTGCATAACAAATATCTCTAACAGTTCGCACCCTTCTTCTCCTTCACCTTTGTACTTCAGAATGAGGATGTCAATACCAACACTTGCATCAATGCAAATTTGTAGTTGATTCCTTGATCTACATAACAAATGTCTCTGAAAGGCCGCACCCTTCTTCACCTTCACCTTTGTGCTTCAGAATGAGGATGTCAATGTCGACACTGCATCAATGAAAATATGTAGCTAATAATACATGATCTCAATTTTGCAATTTTCAAAGCAATACCATACTTTCCAGGAGTTTATAAAACACTCATGGACAAGTTTACAATGCTTTCCAAAACAAGCCTAGGAAAACAATGCCTCTCACTTAACAATGGCTACAATACCCATTACAATGTTTCCATCAAGGCTTAACAATGTTTAGACATAGAACAAAATGCCTCTCCCTCTCATCATTACTTTCAAGAGTGGATAATTACAACCTTTTACATCATTACCATTAAGGTGAATACCCCCAAATGTGCACTAGTGATAACTCTATGGTTTTTAAACCCCCCATTACAACCATGTGCAACATAATAAATAAGACAATTTTCATCATCATTACACTTGTCTCACAATTCTAATACTTTTGGTTGTAAACATGATTACTTTATGTCGAAGTGTCAAAATGGCTTCTTACCACACCGTATTGATTTGTGTGCAAGGCTCAAACAATGAATTTCCAGCAATAATTCAAATCTTGTTGCCTTGTTGCAGCACTAAAAGATCACCCGAATCTACAACATGCATTCATCTTCTTGTAATTTCCAAAAAGAGGAAAAAAAACATAAATGCATAAAACTTACATGGGTTTTCGTGCCAAGATGCTCAATCGGTAGCTCAAACCTCAACATACACATCACCATCATGTGCATCTCATCATTCTGCAACTTTTTACTGTAAACACGACCATGTTATGAAAGGTGCAACTCTGCCTCAAAAAATGTGCCAAGAAGACATGGGCTTGGCCATAGCCTTCAATTTCCACTGCTCAAATCAAAATTCTAATTGCACTAGTGGGTTCATGGTGAGAAATCATGCAAAAATGTCTATACTTTAGTCAAATGCTTTCACTTTCATTTCCAGGCCCCTCCTGGGATCTTTGCCTCAAAATTTGTGCCCACAACAGTCTATACATCATGCATTAAATGTGATCCTGCATCAAAAATTGTGCCCGTACTTGGGTGCATGAATCTCTCCTCCAACTTGGTGGATGAATGATTGGATTTTAAATAAGTTTTGGTCAACGGATAGACAAAAGCACCAACTTTGGCGCATTGACAAGTTGTTGGGTTAAATTTGGGGGAGGTTTGGGGGTCAAACCCAACGAACCCCCACATGTCAGGTTATAGTTATATATATTTAAATATAGTTTGAAAACTATTTAATACACCCCATAGTTATAACAATCCCGCCAAACATTAAATGTTTCGTCCATTGGTTGGTTGGTCATTGGTCGGTCCAGTGGTCATTTAAATATTTTTTTAATTTGAAATTTTGGACATTGCACCTTATTGGGCATTCAAGGGGTGTCATGTGGTGCCCCATGATTGGTCCAAGTGGAAATTTGTGATTGGATTGTCAATGCCCAGTCAATAGTCCAGTGGCGGTCCAATCAACGTCCAATCAGTGCCATGTCATTCGACACGTCATCCTCCATACTTCCTTGTCATTTGTACAGATGACACGTGTCTAAATTTTACTGGTCCATTTGGACCCCTGAAAATGCCAAATCCACCTGATATGTGGCAGCCTCTCATGCTGCCACATCATTTGTCGTACTGCCTAATCAGTGCCACATCATCTATAGTACTGCCCACTCACTCTGCCACATCATTTCCATACTGTTCAGTCACTCGACACATCACCTACTGTGTTAGCATCGTAGTATTACATCAACATTATGTATGGTCCAGTCACTCTACTAACATCATCACCGTACAACCACGTCAATCGACACGTCAATATTGATAATGTAACGACCTCTCCATTATGACATCAATGTAAGTGAGTACAGTAGTGGTAATATATTTTTTTTAAACATCATAAGAACACAAGTTACACGACATTAACATACTTTAATAATACACATTCTATTGTCATCTACATCACAACACAAGAGCAATCCAATCCATCATCACTATAACTAATAGATTATTTTCATCGCATAAAGATAACAAGATGTCTACCCGCCCAACCTACCTGCAAGTTTAGGACCTCCAAATCAACCCTCAAGTCCAGGATTCATTCGATTGATTTTGACCATTAAAGGTCTCAGGACTAGCGATTGTTCTGAGGAACATGGAGGTATCTATTCCTATATCCACTTCTAACCTAGACTCAAGACTTAGAATTAACAGTAAGATGCATGCTCATAACATAACCAAATTTGTTCAAAACTCATTATATTAGCACAAAAATTGACTATTCATCAACACTAATTTCACACCATAAGAGGCTACACATGTCTAGTTTCATTTGCATCACAAATCATCGCTATTTCCATAATACGTTGTGATAGCATCCAACCCAAGATAAATGTAAACAGTGAAATAAGCAATTGTAAGTAATAGTATAAATTCTTTTTTTATACTATTAAAGTTACTCATATAACATCAAGCGAATTTTATAAATTCGGGGACTACAAATTAAAACTTCTCAATGAACCTACCAACATGCAATTTAATTATACAATTAACACAAAAAATTTGCACCTCAGAAATGGCAATTTAAATTCATAGCGACCCCAAGATTTTTGTTTCTAGAATTACTAATTTTTTTTTTTAAGTAAAAAAGGGGAGGATCCTATTATATTAAAACTTCAGGCTTATAGAGTCTTTTGGAGTGCCAGTTGTCCCGCCAAAAAAGGAAACCAGGATAGCTGGCCTCCCATGCCACTTGTTTTCACACAAAAAAAGAAACCAGGCTGCCATCTGTCTTGCCCGAAGGAAACCAGGACGTATGGCCGCCATTAGTTTGAAATTGTTCCAAAGCTTACTTATGGTAGCATAATACTAGTCTAACTGAGCTAGAGCTCTAGTTGTGATCGAAAGAAAACTTCTAACTATGAACATTCACAGTAGCAGTTACCCAGTGACTTCATCATCTTCGTCATTCTTTCATAATCTGGCTGGAAGCACGAAGGGATGTGCGCACGTAGGGCATTGTCGTCCTGGTGATGTGTTGGAATAGGCAACATACATCATGTCGAGGCACTGACTAATTTGGAGGGATCTATGGATTTGGTCATCCACCATGCTGTGCGTTTCAAAGATTAGTTCCAAATGCTCTGGGTGGAGGAGTGGAGGTTGGTCCTGCCATTCTCCCGGAGCGAAGGGGAGGGGAATTGGCTTTTGGACTCCGCTACCCTCCGTTTCTTCATTCACGCGGTTGCCTTGCTGTCCTCGTTGCTCTTCCTGCTGAACCGCTTCCTCTGAAAAATCACCGACTGTTGAATTCACTTTTTCTTATGTACTGCCCAGGAGTTCTTCCTCGACGTAGAAAGTGGTAGGTTCCCACACTGGGTACCCTTCCTTGTGACTGTGCGTTGTTCCGAGATCCTGAGGCTTGGCCTCGTCCATAAAACAAGTTGGGGGATCCCAATTATCTGGAATAATGAAGAGGAGATGTTATGGAGGAACCTGGATTGGTTCTTCTGGAACAACCTCCTCCACATATGCCATGGGAGGCATTTGAGGCTTCCTGATTTTTCGGGCTCTTCGTGTGTGTTCCATGGCTAGCGCCCTTTCAAATTTCTGCCACCGCTTTCTGTGGGAGACAAATGCATACCACGCAGCGCCTCTGCGAGGCCGACCTCTTGCCCTCAACATGTAGATAAGTAGGACTATAACCAGAATGCCAAAAGGGTAAGTATCTCTGCACCAGCCCTCTAAAGGTTCAGACTTCGGCCGATCAACCCCAAAATGCATTGCGTATCTATCAGAGCGGCTGATAATAATGAAGGTGATCATGACAGACTTGGTCACTAAGGCTATGCTCTTAGTGCTCTAGTCCTCCGTCCTCTTCACTCGCGTGAGAGGCCTCGTTCTCTGGTTTTGGCTGCTCGGGCTCACTCCCATCTTAATGATGAGGAGATGGGAGTCGGTGGCCAATATTTATGGCCCTGCCCAACTCATCACCGCGTGTCCAGCCTATTCTGCGTGTCACCTCATCCGTGGTTTCTAGAATTACTAATTAACATACAATGATCATAAGAATTTAAATCTTCAACTCAAAAATCGTTTTGCACCCTCTATACATAATTTAAATTCCAGACTTTTGATTTATTGTTTACACGAATCATGAAAGAATACTAGGATTTTGTATTGTAAATAAGTTTACAATGGCTAACCAACTTCTAAGTTTTCTAATTGCAATTACCAGAATGCGATCTTCGATTTTCGTTCCATAGCACAACAACATTGCAACGATTCAATAAATCGATTCTCCACTTGAAGTAAACAAATTGGGTAGCGACTAAATGAATTCTAACTTCTGGGATATAGTTTAATTGGCAATGAATTATAAAAAAAAAAAAAAAAAATTCAAAATACAATAGCTCCGCAATGATTTACAAATTCCAATGTACAAATTTAATCTTATTACAATTAAACTATAGAAATTAAAATATCGGCACCGATTGGGATGGATATTTGAAGATGTCCTTCAACAACTTGGGCTTCTTCCTTACTCCAGCTTGCTAATCACAAAGACTTCACTGGTACCTCCCAGCCAATGGTAGGGGTACTCTTCTTCCCCCTTTCCCCCCCGAGATGCAAATGGGCCACACACAAGAAACCAACAAACAATAGCTCCAAGGATTGCCTCGCAAGGAAGAGATTCCACTCCTTCTATAAGCGTGGTATCCCAACTCTCATAAGTAAAACACAATCCACAAAATTTTGGCAGCATAACATTACCAAGTCAAAGTAAGATCCAATTCCCTTCTACCACATTTGTTTTATAGAAAAATCCTCAATGACACATGTCCTCATGCACAATTAATTATATTTTTAATTAATTTAATTTGTGTTATTCACCCACACACTTGTCACCCTCTCCCCAAGTTTCATAAATAATTACCATTTTATTTTATTTAAAAAGCCGATTTCCCTCACATTCTCCAATGTGTT
>ML782560.1:51195-78973 GCA_009831015.1 Picea engelmannii | reverse complement strand
CTTAAGCAAAGTGAGTATTATTGCCTGAAATTAAGGAGAAGACTTCTAGTTGAACACCAAATCCTGAAACACTCGTCTAGAGCATTCCATCATATGGGAAGAGTAAGGTGAATCATTATACAAACTAGACCATGGAACTTCATAAAATATAGCTATGTAACCCTTATGATCACTTCAGAGCATATCATATTGAAAGAGAGTTGAATAGTTATACAAAGAAGTAGTTAAATTTTTAATTTTTAAATTTCTTAATATTTAGGTTTTGCAAAGAAAAACATAAAACATTTAGACTATATATTATACAAATCATACTTGGAATTTAGTGGATCCAACGCCATAACGCTTAAATTAAATTCTTTGTTGCCACTAACCAAATAATCAACAGATCACATGCAGTAGATATCAGTTCTCAGATATCGAACCCAGGTTATACGCATAATAGGAATGACTACTTACCAGTATATTATAAACATATGATTTATACTATATGGAATTCCACATGGAATTCTTAAAAATCAATACATAAATGTTCAACTAAGCTCTAAATCTGAAGGCAATGCATGGAATTCTTAAAAAGCAACACAAAATCAATATCGTTGTCCATTAATATTTACTGTCAACAATATTATTACTATCCATTAATAAACGTCTGTCTATAATTGAAATTGTTGTCAAAAGGAAATCACAGTGTTAAAATCATAGTGGTAAATCGCAGGGTAAAATCGCCATCTAACAAATATATTGTTGTCTAACACATAGCGCTTTCTATCAAATGTAACGTTGTATAACAAATATAATGTTGTCTAATAAATATCGATGTCTAACAAATATAAATTATAGGAAATCGCTGCAAACAACAATATCGTTGGCCATTAATAAATATTATTGCATTTAATGATAGATCATTATCAAGCAACAATGATATAGATGTCTATAAATATCACTGTGTTAAATAATTTATCGATGTGTTAAACATAAATATGGAAATCACTGTGTTAAAAATGGGAAATCATTGTGTTAAAAATCTGGGTAAAACTCCAATAAAAACGTGGTTTTAAATGTTGTGTAAAACACCCAGAATTTCGTGGTCAATAAATATCAAATTAGCAGTATATAAAATCTCAATATGAAAATGCAATCAAACATCGTCATACTATATGTATAAAATCGCAGTCCATGTAATATATATGTAAATCGCAGTCACATGTAATCATAAAACACAATGATATTCTGGCAAAAATGATTCAGTAAAAACAAACAAGGGAAAAATGATCTTCAGAGATCAATCCTGCAAGGATTTATCATTCAACGTAGAGTTTAAACATTCCAAAGAACGCATAGTTGATCATTCAAGGAAAAGCAAAGGAAATCATTCACAAGAAATGCAGAGATAATATTTCCAGGAAATGCAGAGGTAATCAGAGTTTAAGAAATCAAACGCATAGGTACTCGTTCACAAGAAGGTGCAAGTACAAATCATTCAGTAATAGATCAATCAAACGTAGAGATACTCATTCACAAGGAGGGCGCAAGGATTAGAGATTAATCATAAAATAAAAATGCAAAGATAAGTAAGGGATAGATAGTTGGGCGAAATAATATCCTTCATTTATTATTGATGCACAGGAAAGTACGGAATTTGAATCTATAAGTCTTTAAACACCAGAGTGACGACCGTTGATTCATCTCCTGGCCAACTTCTCAGGCACAGACTAATAACTTAAGGGATAAGGGACAAAAGATAAAAACTGAATTTTTTCTTCATGTTAATCAATAAAAACAAACGCAGAGAAGACATTGCAATCAGAGGTTGGGTTCGCCATGGGAAATCAATTTAGAATACAGCGAGCATAAGGTTGGGATGAATTTAAGTTCTTTGATTATAAAATGCTGAATAAAAAATAATATTTAACACAGTAGAAGTACAATACTGAAGGCGTGGGAACAATATTAAACTACCATTCTGATGTAGACCCCCTACCTCTGCCTCAGAAAGGTCCGCTAACCTCTCGATCAAGGATCACTCTTCCTATGATGAGCCAAAGCATCTCCTTTGGTTCCCTACTGGAACCCTTGAACAAGTGCATAGGTGCTCTTTGAAACTTGCCCTGCGCAACTAAGCACTAGGTGCGAGCCTTCCTCCACATGACCACAACACTATGGCTTGGTCCACGCCAAAATGTGTTATTGTGAATCGGGACTTTGGGAGTATTGGTGTGATACAAACCCAGAACCTCGAATCCATGAAACCCCGAATCCCAAAGTGGGGCCTCTCCCCAGGACCAGGTCTGACGGTCCTGTGATCTCCTCGATCGACAGTCACGATCGCATCACTATTTCTCATTTCGCAAAATCTGTTGTGAGTCCCTCTGACTCCTTCAAGTTCCAAAACCCAAATTAGGTCTTAGCGGTCCTTATCTCCTCCCGTTGGTCTTCCTCTACGTGACCCTGTCATTTGATCATCGGTTGAGCCCAAAGGGTGCTCGTCACATTTTGCGTATCGACGATGTGGAATTCAAGGACTTCTATCCTCTCAACTTCCGATACTCGAATCCCGATAATTCCTCCCTAGATGATCAACAGTCCAAATCTCTCCTCAATCGACGGTTACAATCCAATCGCAAATTCGCTTGTCACGAATTCTCGCTGCTCCCTTCGTTGACTTCCTCTATTTCGCAAGTCAGTAAAACACCAAGCTCTCGCCACATGTCCCCTCCAATGGATGGTCACGATGATGTTGGCTCTTCCCCTTTCAAACCTCTGACTTATGTGGACCCCTACCACACGTCCTTCTGGATCCGACGGTTGTCGGTCCTCTGCGCTTAGATCTGATGGTTCATATATGTTTCCTTATATACACTTTTCTGTGCATCTGGATGTGAAGTTCAATGGTCCATATCTTGTCTCTCTAGCTGATATAATGACAATTGTCGCTCTGCACTCCTTCCCTTAGGATATTTCCATGCTTCGAAGGTCTTTGCCTTCAATATTTCTCCTGCGAGCCCTGATACTTTGGGTCTCGTCTACGTTCTGGAAATGCTACCTCTCCTGAGCTTTGTCAACTTGAAATTTGACGTTGGCCCTAGCACCTTCCTTGCGCTCTGCGTGCAGCTTCGTGTTATCTCTCCTGATATTTTTCTGAGGCTTGGAATCCGAAGAGCCTTAGCCTACTGTTCCTTTCTGTTAGATCTTTGTGCACAAAGGCACTGTTCCTTATGAGATTTTCTTGTTCGAATTATCTAAGGGACTCGGCCCTTGTCTTTCCCTTCAAAGGGGAATTTGGTTCCCTCTTGGAAACCTCCTGCTCAAGCACACCTTGCTGAGTCTACAGAGTATTCAGAAACTCTACAAGTGTCTTCTCTTTGACACTTCTCCTTCCTCTGAACTCGAAATAGAGTTCCTTCTGTGCATTCTATCTTTATCTTTGTGCCTTCCTCTTACATAGTTTCACATCCAAGGTGTTCAACAACCTGGAGGCTTCTCCCTTGAGTTAATGACTTCTTTGGTGCACCCTCCTAGCACGTCTTTGTCTTAATTCCGCAGAACCCAGATGTGCACTCTTGTACTGGCTTACAGAGTCCTTAGTACTTTGTTATGCAACCTCTTGCATGAAGCCACAAAGAACCCAGATTGAAATCAACACCCCACAGATAGTAAATTCTATCTATACCTGCAGATCGAACCTAACATACATCTACAACATATAAATGAACAGACACATAGCATTCATGAAAGACACATAAACACACAGAATCATATGCAGGAAAATTGTCATGTTTGTATTAATCTCAGAATGCCAATATTACAATGTCTTCAAGCTCCGACTGCAACAGATTTTTATCTCTCTCCTCTCCTCTCTTCTCTCTCATAACTTATATATTCTAGATACAAAGATCTTTTTACAAAAGGGGGCTCCTCGAGCTCTTTCCTCCATCTCACCTACTCTCATTAATTTACATTGAATTACATTCAATGGTTGTCTATTCCGAATCGGATCTAGATCTCAGCCTGTCAACCATTAAAGGTGACTCTATCTACTACATGCTCAAAGGCATCTGCATGGCTCTTAGGCCTTACAACAATTATCACAAATTTGAAAATGAGAGGGTTGACACCTCTCTCCTCCATTAAATGCTAGTTGAATGTGCTGGCTAGCTGGCGCATGCTGGCGTGGAGAGATGCTCCTGCATCATACTCCACAACTGCAAAAAATTCATGAGCTCCTGCTCATGAGCTTCCCAGCTCTGCTGTTGAAATCCACTTGGATCCCAAGATCTCTTTTGGAGCTGTCAATCTGCTCCACTACTTTTTTGTTGCTTCTTCTCTGTTTTTCTTGCAGGCTTCCTTCTGCTCAGCTTCTCCTCACTGGAAATTTTTGTTGTTGACCTCAACATCAGCCTTCTGATTTCTTCTATCTCCCTATCTAGCTACTACAATGGCTGGTTCTCTGGAATTCTTCTCTACTACACTTCCTTCTTGATAATGTGTAGATCAACTCGATCCCCCTTGTTGTTTTCTCCGTCTCTTGTGTCCTTAGCTTGCCATTATGCTACAAAGTTTAGCTCTATAGTCCCATCACTGAGTTGTTGCTCAACTTCTCTCTCTGACAACTTTTATTTTTCCAGTTCTCCTGCTGGTGCATTTCCAGCTTCCTCCATCTCCTCCTTAGAATGGAATTCTGATTCATCCTATGTTGCAGGCCTCAGTGCTGCAGTCATCATCTTTTTAGCTTCCTGGTAGAAATTTTTGAGCAATTATGTTGAATTATCTTTTCCTACAATTTGCATGACAATCTACTCATGGAAATCATCTACTAGCTCTGAATTCTTTAGCCAATCCTCCAACATATCCAACTCCTTCTCCCATGGAGTGAGAAACTTATCTGCATGCTCTTCTTTTGTTGGAGAAGCTATCAGCATCTGCTCCATTTATTCTTCCTCTATGAAAATAACTGTTGGTTGTCCTTATCCTGTTGCTTCCTCTGCAACACAAGCTCTCAGCTCAACTGGTCTATATGGAAGGAATACCTCAATTCCTCCAACGATAAGAAGAATCCTCCGATCCTTCTCTGTCAACTCTCCTTGCTGATCCAAACTCACCCCTCAGTTCATGAGACTCTCACATGGCCTCATCTACTCTCCTTTGTCCACCTGGAAATATGGGATTTATTCTCTGCCCATCTAGAAATCTATGAGATCCTCCAATGATCCCATCTCATTTCCCACCTGGCAACTTGAAAGTTCCTCACCGCCCACTTGGCAGTTTCTGAGATTTTTGCTTGATCTCTCCTCCTCAGCATCATTGAGACTCTTCCCAACTTCTGGCTCACAGATGTGAACCATATCCTCTTCATCTTAAGGCTTTCAACATACCTCAACCACATTCTAAACAACCTTCATTTTCCTCTAGCCAACAATATCTGAATGGGCCACTTCACCTTATTCTTCATGGGCCACTCATACACGCAATGCATCTTTGCATCCTGTTGCATTTTAAATGCAAGCTTCTCCATTTATGCTCTTATCGCAATGAGCTCCAAATCCATCTCTGGATTGCATTTCTTCTTGTGGCCTTCTCTTCAACCACGTCCATGGCCTTAAGTAGCCATCTTCCTTTTCCACCATCAATAATGCAATTGGTTCTTCTGGCTCAGCCCACCCGACTGTTTACCATTTGTTACACACCTTGCAACAATCTTTATAGAGCATCAACACTCAGTCTTCTTCTTCTTCTCTTCCGCCTGAAATACACAAACAAAAATTATCGCTCTGATACCACTTGATGGTATCAGACTATATACTTCATCTTCTTCTTCTCATCTTGAGAGAAATCAAGCTCTGATACCACTTGATGGTATCATACTATATACTTCATCTCCTTCTTCTCCGCTTGAGAGAAATCAAGATCTGATACCACTTGATGCAGAACCCCTATCTCTACCTCAGCAAGGTCCGCTAACCTCCCGGTCAAGGATCCCTCTTCCTCTAATGAGCCAAAGTGGCTCCTTTGGTTCCCTGCTGGAACCCTTGAACAAGTCCACAGGTTCTCTTTGAAACCTGCCCTGCGCAACTAAGCACCATGCACGAGCCTTCCTCCACATGACCACAGCATTATGGCTTGGTCCACACCAAAAGGCGTTATCACGAATCGGGACTTCGGGAGTATTGGTGTGATACAAACCCAAAACCCTAAATCCATGAAACCCCAAATCTCGAAGTGGGGCCTCTTCCCGGGACCAGATCTGATGGTCTTGTGATCTCCTCGATCGACAGTCACGATCGTGTCACTATTTCATGTTTCACAAAATTTGTTGTGAGTCCCTCTGACTCCTTCAAGTTTTGAAACCTGAATTAGGGCTTAACGATCCTTATCTCCTCCCCTTAGTCTTCCTCCACATGACCCTATCCTGTGATCATCGACTGAGCCCAAAGGGCACTCATCGCATTTCGTGTATCGAAAATGTGGAAGTCAAGGACTTCTGTCCTCCCAACTCCTGATACCCAAATGTCGATAATTCCTCCTTGGATGATCAAAGGTCCAAATCTCTCCTCAATCGATGGTTGCGATCCAATTGTAAATTCACCTATAATGAGTTCTCACTGCTCCCTCCATTGACTTCCTCTGTGTCGCGAGTCAGTGAAACGTCGAGCTCTCACCACGTGTCCTCTCCGATGGATGTTCATGATGATGTCATCTCTTCCCCTTTCAAACCTATGACTTATGTGGACCCATCCCACACGTCCTTTTGGATCCGATGGTTGTCGATCCTCTATGCTCAGATCTGATGGTTCAGATTTGTTTCCTCTTGCATGCTCTTTTGTGTGTCTAGACGTGAATTTCAATGGTCCATATCTTGTCTCTCCAACTAATCTAACAACATTTGTCACTCCTCCTCTCGAGCTTTCTCTCTGCACTTCTTCCCTTAGGAGATTTACACGCTTCAAAGGTCTCAGCCTTCGATATTTATCCCGCGAGCCCTGATACTTTGGTTCTCATCTGCGTTCTGGAAACGCTACCTCTCGTGAGCTTTGTCAACTTGAAATTTGACGTCGACCCTAGCACCTTCCTTGCGCTCTACACCCAGCTTCATGCTATCTCTCTTGAGCTTTGTCTAAGTCTTGGACTCCTAAGATCCTCGACCTGTTGTTCCTTTCTATTAGAGCTCTGTGCGTAAAGGCATTGTTCCTTATGATCTTTGCTTGCTCGAATTATCTAAGGGACTCGACCCTTGTCTTGCCCTTCAAAGGGGAATTCGACGCCCTCCTAGAAACCTCCTACTCAATCACATATTGTTGAGTCTACAAAGTATTCAGCAACTCTGCAAGTGTCTTCTCTTCGACACTTCTCCTTCCTCTGAACTCTAAATAGAGTTCCTTCTGTGCACTCTATGCACTCACTCGATGCCCACCTAGCAGATATCTACGAAATATTCAGTGATTCTATCTTTCTCTTTGTGCCTTCCTCTTACACAGTTTCACCTCCAAGGTGTTCAACAACCTGGAGTCTTCTCCCTTGAGTTAATGACTTCTCTGGTGCGCCCTCCTGGCATGTCTTTGTTTGAATTCCGCAGAACCCAGATGTGCACTCTTGCACTGGCTTACAAAGTCCTTAGTACTCTGTCATGCAACCTCTTGCATGAAGCCATAAAAAACCCAAACTAAAATCGACACCCCACATGTAGTAAATTCTATCTATCTCTGCAAATGGAACCTAACATACATCTACAACATACAGATGAACACACACATAGAATTCATGAAAGACACGTAAACACACAAAATCATATGCAGGAAAACTGCCATGTTTGTATTAATCTCAGAATGCCAATATTACAATGTGTTCAAGCTTTGACTGCAACAAAGTCTCGGCTCTCTCCTCTCCTCTCTTCTCTCTCACAACTTATCTATTCTAGATACAAAGATATTTTTACAAAAGGGGGCTCCTCGAGGTCTTTGCTCCATCTCACCTGCTCTGATTAATTTACATTGAATTACATTCAATGGATGTCTAGTCTGAATCGGATCTATATCTCAGCCTGTCAACCATTAAAGGTGACTCTATCTACTACATGCTCAAAGTCATCTGTGTGGCTCTTCGGCCTTACAACAATTATCACAAATTTGAAAATGAGAGGGTTGGCGCCTCTCTCCTCCATTAAATGCGTGTTGAATGAGATGGCTAGCTAGCACATGCTGGCGTGGAAATATTCTCTTGCATCACATTCCAAATATACACATGCGTACTGTAGCCAAATGAGAAATCTTCGAGTCATTGTCTCGCGTGCGCTCCGTCCAACTTCCACTTTCCAACTAATGTGACCTCACCAGTACCTCCCAGCCAAATCTAGGGATACTCTTCTTCCCCCTGATCCCCCTGAGCCACAAAGGGGCCACGCAAAATATAACAGAGAATTGCTAGCACCCAACTCGCCTCACAAGGTCGCGCTACCACTAGTTACTCGAGCTGGGTATCCCAACTCCCACAAGAGAAAGTTCAGTCAAGGCAAAATTTTAGCAGCGTGACTTTACGCAAAAATATGAGATCCATACTCCTCCTCCTCCATCCTTTTTATAGAGTTTTCAAGTAATTAATTTCCCAAATTCTCATTAAATTCCTTTTTTAGTTAATTAATTTCGAAAAACCTCCCCCATACACATGTCGCCCGATCCCCTAGTTGCACCAAAAAATCAGTTTTATTAATTAACTAAATATTCCTATTTCCCTCACCCACCTAAAGCATTCCTAAAAATGCTCATCGGCGTCCCAAAATTCCCTTACACTTCTTAAATGACTTACGCCTTACTTAATTCCTAGTAGAGTTCATAATTAGAAAGTTCTAAAGGCAAGATTCCTTACTAAGTTAGACATTCATCTTTTCCTTATGTTTCCCCTTTTCTTTAAGTTTCCCTTTTTCTTTAAGTTTCCTATTTCTTTTAAGTTTCCCCCTTTTCCTTTCTAACTAAAAAAATCAATTTAGCAAGTGTAGATAAAACAAACCTTTTACCCTTTTTCCGTTTTAATTAAAAATTAATTTAGCAGATAAGACAACCATTTACCCTTTTTCCTCTTTAATTAAAAAATAATTTATCAAGTGTGGATAAAACAACCATTTACCCTATTTTCTTTTTAACTAAAAATTAAATTAGCAAATGTAGATAAAAACAACCATTTACCTTTTTAAAATTTTAATCCTCCATTATAATTTTGACTTTAATAAATAAATTTGAATTTCTTACCCCCCTTCTTGTTACATGTTTATTTATTATTAAATTTTTTGACCACATGTTCTACTTAGACCTAGGTTTTAATTTCACTAGGTTGGGCAACATTTTTATTAGGGAAAAATTGTTTTTAAATCTTACTTATCACATCATTCATTTTAAGGCCGACTAGGTTTATTCACTTACCAGTTAGAATTGCAACGTGCCCTTCAGGACGCACTAGGTGCTCCAAGGGTGCCACTCGCCTCTTTTTGTTTTCCTTGCACAACGTGCCCTTCAAGATGCACTATGTGCTCCAAGGGTGCCACTCGCCTCTAGACTGACTTTGGTAGACATCAAACCCCTGGATTCAATAATCCGCTAGGTGATCTTATGGGAGACTAAGGGTCTCTAAGGAATAAGGCCTCTGCCTTATTACGTGCCCTTTAGAATCATTGTGAGCGACTGTCACAGTATGCCCTCATGAAATCGTGGGTCTTCTCGAAATAGGTAATCATTAACCTACAGTTCGAGCCACGACGGGAGTGATAGTAGGTTGTGGCAGGGATGTTGCCACACCTCTCCCTCAAAGTCTCTGGTTATCCTGTGTGACACCTCTACTCCACATGTGAGTCTCGTTAACAAGCTATCATCAACCTGCATCCATCAATGAATCATGTCAACAATAATAATCGATCATCATAACATCTAATCATATGTACATATGTCACATCAACAACATTCAACCCAACAGTCCAGTCCCTGACTCTGTCCAGAGTCCAAGGGGTTTCATCGATGCCTCTACATCCTCGAGGTCCAAAGTCCTACACACTAAGGAGAACCCAGTCAATAACACCTGTCTATGTAATACAACCAAATAAAATATCATCAAGTCCATAATATTTGATAATCATAATCAAAACGACCAATAGATATAATAACCCGAATCACTTGCAAGCAAGTGTCCTCAAAGAATAAGTTTGATTAGTGCGCGCAAGAGAGGGATGTTCGAGGAACGGTTTCGAGAGAGGTATATGTCGAAGGAATTCATTGAGCGTCATCTCAATGAGTTCAAAGCCTTGCGACAGGGTGACTGTACGGTGCCCGAGTACAAGGCCCATTTTATGGAACTTCTTTGGTATGCTCCACACCTGAATACCGAGAAACTTAAGGTCAACAAGTTCGTGTTTGGCCTTAATGTCAACTTTCGTGCAAAGGTTAGGATTCTTATGCCTCAAACCTTGCATGATGTCACCCAAAAGGCCCTCATAAAAGAGGAGGATCTTTTCAGTGGGGTTCAAAGTAGGATTCCAGTGAGGCCAGTAGGGCAGGTGTCATCTGATGCACAGCAGTGTCAAATACCAGCTAGACACTCACCAGGATATCATGGCTTCTAGAGAGGATCCACTTTCACTACACCTCGATGACCAACGCCTCAGCAATGGACTCCTTACCAAAGACCATAACACCAACAACAATATCGACCGTAGAAGAAGTAGTTTAGGACTGTTCAACATAACAGACCAGGGTTCCAGGTCGGTGGGTCGTTAGCTTCTACTTCGGGTACCAGGAATAATGGACCGAAGAAAGGGTGTTGGACATGTGGGGAGCCACATTACCAGTGCGACTACCTAGTGGAGAGGACTAGAGCATCTGGATCAGTCGGACCCACTATCATGGGAGATTTGGGCAAGGCCCATCGGATTCATGCAGCGGTGAATAACTGCCATGCAGAGCACCAGTCGACTGTGCTCGAGACGTCAGGTACCATCGCCGACCAGACCCTTAGTATTTTGATAGATCCTGGTGCTACAGAGAGTTTCATCTTTGGTGCAATGCTAAAAAGAATTAAGGTAAAGGTAGTCGAACAAGACAAGTTTAGCTTTGTAGAAATGGCTTCAGGAGCCAAACAAAAGGTTGGAGGGAAGGATACGGGCTGTAGCCTTAACCTGGGAGATTTTTTCACCAGGGCCAACATGTATGTCATGATATTATAATCTTATGACATCATGATCAATATGGACTGGTTGGAATCGCATGAGGCGATACTCAACTATAAGACAAAACGGTTAAGCTTGGTCGATGATGAGGGACAGAGATGCGTGATTGTAGGTCGAAACCAGGGAGTTTCCCTGAGGTTAATCTCTTCCTTGCAGCTACGAAAGAGCATGCGCAAGTGATGTAAGATTTATGCAATCCATGCATTAAACGAGAAGGGAGTAGTGGAAGCTCTAGAACACCTTTCAGTGGTGAGAGATTTTGCAGATGTCTTCCTTGAGGATTTACCTGGGATGCCGCTGGAGAGGGAATTGGAATTTACCATAGACCTAAAACTGGGGACTGAACTAATAGCAAGAATGCCTTATCGGATGTCAACCCCGGAGTTACAGGAGTTGAGAATGCAACTAAAGGATTTGTTGGACCTAGGACTTATACGTCCAAGTGTGTCACCATGGGGTGTGCATGTTATCTTCATACGGAAGAAGTATGGGTCGTGGATACTCTACATTGACTACCGTCAATTGAACAAGGAAACAATAAAAAAATCAATATCTATTGCCAAGGATTGATGATCTGTTCGATCAGATGAAAGGCACGACGTTGTTTTCAAAGATCGACTTGATATCCAAGTATCACCAATTGCAAATCAAAGAGGATGGCATCCCTAAGACTGCCTTTAAGATGAGGTTTGGACATTACGAGTTTAATGTTTTACATTTTGGACTGACAAATGCCCCTGGAGTATTTATGAGTTTGATGAACGGGGTGTTCCACGAATACTTGGATAAGTTCGTCTAAGTATTCATTGACGATATTTTGATTTTCTCTCGGACGTTGGAGGAGCATGACAATCACTTGTGCTTGGTACTACAGTGTTTGCGAGAGAACAAAGTGTATGGGAAATTGTCTAAATGCTCGTTTTATCAATCAAAGATTCACTACTTAGGGCATGTCATCTCTGACAAAGGTATCGCTGTGGATCCAGCAAAGGTCGAGGCTATTATGGAATGGCCTGTGTCGACGAATGTCCCAGAAGTTCGTAGCTTCATGTTTTTAGTGAGATACTATCGAGGGTTCGTCAAGGGTATTTTGAAGATAGCAAATCCGATCACGAAATTTTAGAAGAATAAAAAGAAGTTTTTTTGGACCGAGATGCGCGAAAGAATTTCAGAGGCTCAAGGAGTTGTTGACAACAATACCGATACTAAAGGTCACTGACATGGACACAAACTTCTTGGTATGCACTGACGCATCCAAGGAAGGCTTAGGCAAAGTCATGATGCAAGACGGTCGAGTGATCTCTTACATATCGAGAAAGTTGAGAAGGCATGAGGAGAACTATGTGACGCACAATTTGGAGTTGTTAGCCATTATTTATACCTTGAAAGTTTGGAAACACTACCTTATTGGATGAAAATTCGAACTAAAAATGGACCACTGTGGACTACATCACATCTTTACACAAAGCGATTTGAATGTGCGACAACGACGTTGGTTAGAATTTCTTAGCGAGTACGATTTCAAGATTACTTACATAAAGGGAAGAATGAACATAGTGGCAGATTCGTTGAGTCGAAGACCACACATCTTTTTGGTGATGCCTCTTCAAACGAATCTATGTAAAAAGATTCTAACCTTACAGCGTGACGATGACTGGTACAAAGAGGTCAAGGATTTTATCGAACAAAACACAATGATGGTGCCAAAATTTGAAGGATTTACTATGGAGAACGACGGATTATTGAGATTTAAAGTTCGAATTTATGTACTTCCCAACAATGAGTTGAGGAGTTTGATCCTAAACAAGGGTCATAGAGCAATGTACACAGATCATCCTGGAGTCACGAAGATGAGGGTAGACCTTAAACCCTTATTCTTCTGGAAAGGAATGAAGGCAAACATAGTCAACTATGTGGCAAGATGTCTAGAATTTCAATAGGTGAAAGATGAACATAGACATTCGACAGGATTACTACAACCAAACGCTATTCCTGAATCAAAATGGGAGGTCATTTTGATGGATTTAATTGTTGGTAGTCGACATGACTCAATTTTTGTGGTAGTCGACACTCTGATGAAGAGTGCTCATTTTATTCCTGTACGTACAACGCATCAGGCACCTGACATAGCTAGAGTTTTCATCAGTAAGATTGTGAGGTTGCATGGTGTGCCTAAGAGGATTATATTTGATCGAGGATCGGCGTTTACTAGGCGTTTTTGGACTAGTTTCCAAGAGGCCCTGGGAACCTAACTTAACTTTAGTACCACGTATCACCCGGAGACAGACGAGCAGACCGAATGAACAAACCAAATCTTGGAGGATATGTTGTGTATGTACGTGATGGACCAACATAAGTGTTGGGAAGAATTCTTGCCACTGGTAGAATTCACATATAACAACAGTTATCAAAGCACCATTAAGATGGTGCCTTTCGAGTTTATTTATGGGTGACCATGTCAGACGCCTTTGAGTTGGGATCAGCTTAAGGATAGGGTCCTGGTGGGACCAGAAGCGATCAAAGAAATGGAAGATCAAATGCAAACAATAAGGAAAAGGATCAAAGAAGCACAAGATCGATAGAAAAGTTATGCCGATGCGCACTGTGTCGATCGTAGTTACGAAGTTGGTGATCGAGTCTTCTTACGGGTGAAACCGTATAAGAGTTCGACCAAGTTTGGAAAGGGTGCTAAAATCTCTCCTAGGTTCATGGGACCCTTCTATATTGTAGAAAGGAAGGGGCCCGTCACCTATCAACTAGCTTTGCTTGATTCCTTGAGGCGTATGCATGATGTTTTTCATGTATCTGTTTTGATAAATTATATTAGTGATCCTACACATGTTATTGAAATGATCTCCTTGCAGGTATCTGACGAGGGTGCGCTCACGGCGGAGCCAATATGCATCCTGGACCATTGCATTCAATAGCTATGGTGTCGAACAGTAGATCAGTTCAAGGTCTAGTGGGACAACCATAGTCTGCACTAAGTGACATGGGAGAATGCATATGATATGCACCAATAGTTTCCATTTTTGTTTGATAGATAGACTTATGATACTGTGATACACTTTATTTTGGCACTTATATATTGTGAAACTTCGGGATGAATTTTAAACCCAGAGGGGGTGTATGTAACATCCCGCTCTTGCATGCACTAAGAGAACTTATTCTTTGAGGACACTTTCTTGCAAGTGATCCAAGTTATTATATCTATTGGTCATTTTGATTATGATTATGAGATATTATGGATTTGATGATATGTTATTTGGTTGTATTTACATAAATAGGTGTTATTGATTGGGTTCTCTTGAGTGTGCAGGAATTTGGAAMTCGAGGATACAAAGGCATTGATGAAACCCCTTGGACTCTGGATCGAGTCAAGGAGTGGACTATTGGGTTTGAATGTTGTTGATGTGACATATGTACATATGATTAGATGTTATGATGATTGATTATTATTGCTAACATGATTCATTGATGGATTCAGGCTGACTATAGCTTATCGACCAGACTCACATCTGGAGTAGAGGGGTCATGCAAAACAACCAGAGACATTGAGAGAGAGGTGTGGCAGCAACCCTACCACAACCTACTATCACTCTTGTCGTGGCTCCAACTTTAGGTTAACGATTACCTAGTTAGAGAAGCCCCAGGATGTCGTGAGGGCAGAATGTGACAGTCGCTCACAATGATTCTAAGGGGCACACAATAAGGCAGGGGCCTTATTCCTTATAGGCCCTTATTCTCCCACAAGATCACCTGGTGGAGTATTGACTCCAGGGGTTTGACGTCTACCAAATTCAGTCAAGAGGTGAGTGGTACCCTTGGAGCACGTAGTGTGTCTTGAAGGGCACGTTTCGCAAGGAAAACAAAAAGAGGCGAGTGGCACCCTTGGAGCACCTAGTGCGTCCTGAAGGGCACATCGTGATTTTAAATGGTAAGTGAATAAACCTAGTCAACCTTAAAATGAATGATGTGATAAGTAAGTTTTAAAAACAATTTTTCATAATAAAAAAATGTCGCCTAGCCTAGTGAAATTAAAACCTAGGTCTAAGTAGAACATGTGGTAAAAATAATAATAATAAATGAACATGTATCAAGAAAGGGGGTAAGAAATTCAAACTTATTTTATTAAAGTCAAAATTATAATGGAGGATTAAATTTAAAAAAAAGGGGTAATGGTCGTTTTTATCTACATTTGCTAATTTAATTTTTAGTTAAAAACAAAAGAGGGTAAATGGTTGTTTTTATCTACACTTGCTAAATTATTTTTTAATTAAAAAGGAAAAAGGGTAAATGGTTGTTTTATCTACACTTGCTAAATTGATTTTTTTTAGTTAAAAAGGAAAAAGGGGGAGACTTAAAAGAATTAGGAAACTTAAAGAAAAAGAGAAACTTAAAGAAAATGGGAAACATAAAGAAAAAGGTGAATGTCTAACTTAGTAAGGAATCTTTCTTTTGGAACTTTCTAATTATGAACTCAACTAGGAATTAAGTAAGGTGTAAGTCATTTAAGAAGTGTAAGAGAATTTTGGGACACCTAGGAGCGTTTTTAGGAATGCTATTAGGTGGACAAGGGAAATAGGAACATTTAATTAATTAATAAAATTGATTTTCTGGTGCAACTAAGGGATCGAGCGACATGTGTACGGGCGAGGTTTTTCAAAATTAATTAAATGAAAAAGGAATTTATTGAAAATTTGAGAAACTAATTACTTGAAAACTCTATAAAAATGATGAAGGAGGAGGAGTATGGATATCATCTTTTTGTGTAATGTTACGCTGCTAAAACTTTATCTTGATTGAACTTTCTCTTGTGGGAGTTGGGATACCTAGTTTGGGTAATGAGTGGTAGCTCGACCTTGCGAGGCGAGCTGGGTGCTAGCATTCTCTGGTATTTTTTGCGTGGCCCCTTTGCGGCTCGGGGGGCTCAGGGAGAAGAAGACTACCCCTAGAGTTGGTTGGGAGGTACCAGTGAGGTCACATCGGTCGACAAGCGGGAGCTAAATAGAGCACGCGCGGGACAACGACTCGGAGCTTTCGCATTTGGCTATGGTACAGATGTGTATATTTGTATTGAATGGTGGTTTAAATATTTTTCCTGTGCCTTCAGTAATGTACTTCTATTGTGTTAAAGTTTATGTTTAATCAGTGTAACACTATCCAAAGATTTCATTTTATCCTTCAACAATTTGTCTTGATGAGCCCAATGTTTTGATCAGAGAACTTAAAGTCATCCCAGCCTTATGATCATTTTATTTTTTTTTTAATTTATTTCCATGGAAAACCCAAACTCTGATTGCAATGACTTCTCTGCGTTTGTTTTTATTGATTTAATACGAAGAAAAATTGTGTTTTTATCTTCTGTCCCTTATCCTTAAGTTATTAGTCTGTGCATGAGCAGTGGGCCAGGAGCCTAATCGATTGTCTTCACCCTGGTGTTTAAGACTGAGATTTAAATGCCCTGCTTTCCTATGCATGGATAATAAGTGAAGGATAAAAAATTTCACCCAACTGTCTATCCCTTAATTATCTTTGCGTTTGAATGATAAATATTTGTGTTTTCTTGAATGAAAAATGTCTACGCTTGAATGATAAATCTTTGTGTTTCTATTTGATAAATCGTCTTTTTGTTTCTATCTATTGTTCTCTGCATTTTGTTGTTCTAACGCCCAATGTCTTACCTCTCTCACAGGGCAATTTACTTACCTCATTTTTCTGAGTTTAGCACAGAAACCCCGGATGTTATAGAACTGTTCTTGTTAACTATTAATCCAGAGTTATTGCACCCAGATTTTGAATTCATTTTACTGTTGAAATAACCATTATATGCATCTAGATCTGAAATCATTTTTACTTTTGAATAATCATTATAGGCATCCAGATTTGAAATCGTTTTTATGGTTGAATAAACCATTACATGTGTCTAGTTGAAATCATTTTACTGTTGGTTGAACCCTTATATTGTGTCCAGATTTGAAATCATTTTATTACTGAATAACCATTAAATGCGTCTAGTTTTTATTTCATTTGTACAGTTGAATTAAACCTTTACCTGCATTTTTAATGAACCACGATTTACCAGTGAATTTCATTGTTGATATACTTGCATTTTTAATGTTGTTGACAACGAATAGCAATGGACATAAATATTATTATTGGACAGAGATGTCATTGTTGACTTAGATTTATTAATGGACAATAATCTTGATTGATTGACAACGAATTATTTAGACAACGATATATATGATCAATTCCTTTATTTAGACAACAAATTATATGACAACGAATTATTTGGACAACGATATATATGATCAATTTCTTTATTTAGACAACGAATCATATGATAGTGAATTATTTAGACATCGAATCATATGATAGCGAATTATTTAGACAATGATATATATGATTAATTCCTTTATTTAGATAGTGAATTATATTGGTATTTCCTTGTTATTGTTAATTCTTTATTAATGGACAACGATCTCTTGATTGTTGATAGATATCACATGGTTTTATTGTTGATCTCTTATTAATATATAGCACATGGTTAGAAAACATTAATGGACATGGTTAGACAACATTACTAGCACATGATTTATTAATGGATTGTGATTTCTAGACTGCTATATTTTTTTTTACTGACATAAAATGATGTATATTCTAAAAAGATGCGATTTTTGTTTTGTATATTAACTTCATCAAACTTATCATCATTCGAGCTCTTAGATAGTAAATTAACTGAATGTAGGACATATCAATTTTATAAAGATATGGTTTCAATGATGGTCGTGATCCTTACTACAAATAGATTTATTGTTTTTATTTGTCAATGGTTTTATATATATGTCTTATGACTTATGCAAACAATAGATTAAATGTTGCAATGATAATAGTTCACTCATTCACACTTAGACATAATGATTAACAGTTAATGGTTTATGGTTTATTAGCGTAATAGTTTAATATATTGCGCAAGATTAATGGTTGAGGGTTCAATAGTTTTATTAGTTAAAACGTTTAATAGTTTAACAATTATTTGGTTACTATGCGCCTTGTGCCTTAAGTCAAATTGTAAATGGTGGTTGGTCATAGTTGTTTCACCACACATGTTTTCCTTGTAGGAACCAGAAATCCTTTAGTTAGCTGCGCAATTTAGTTTTGAGTGTTGTCACCTTGTGTCTTGTCGACTTGTTGCTTGGGTGATTGGGTATAGTCTTCGTGTATTTATCGACAGATATTTCAGTCTCCTAGTGCGAGGGATTTAACTTGGGTTAAAGGTCTAGATATCTTATGTTGCACCATGGTTACTTTCACGCCTATCGCCTTGTGATGACATGATTCCTGGTGAGAGGATCATTGTGTACTCTGATGGATAGATGTGAATGATAACCTGGATGGAGTCTTGTGCTTCCCGATGTGGGTGTTTTCTCGTTGTAATTGATGTTGGTACTTGATTCTGTAATGCCTCAAAGTGTTTTTTTTTGCGCGTTGTAGAGGTTTCTAGTTACTATTTGTCGAAGCCATGTCGGGTTTGTTTATGTTGTCCTTTATCTTGTAGGCGTTATCTTGCTTGTGTCGAGCGGGTAGTCATTTTTATCTATCTATTGATTATCACATGTTTTGTCCAGTGGCCTGATGTGCTAGTATGTTGAGTCGTTGTCGTCTGTTTCCTGATCTGCATGCGTTGTGTTCATCATCAATTTGCGTTGTTTAACTGTTTTCGTTGTTTCCATCTTGCTTAAATAGATAAAAAAAAAATCATTGTGTCGCATGTAATAGTAACAATGGGGTTGTTACAGTAGACAATTTTTCTATTGATGGATTTCCTTAATTATACATGACACCAATATACTTTCTCTTCAAAGATACCATACATGCTTGATCTCTCTGCAGAATAATTCAATTGGGATTTAACTTTAACAACATGAAAAGTATTAAAGTCTAAACCTAGTAGATTAAAAAACTTTAAGAGATTAAATATTTTTCATTTAATCCATTTAAAAAAACACAAATAATTTGAAATCCTAAGAGTTATGTAATGTTCAACTAACTTCTTGCAATTGATATGTGGAAATAAGGAAAATTTGAGAACACCGAGTTATTAGAATCACCGAAAATTTTAAAAGATATTGCCACTAAATCGATTCATAGGGAAAATGAAAAAATTTCCTAAAAATATAGCACATTTATGATAATTAAGTTATGTCATTCCACTAGTGAGTTGTAGATTCTCCTGTAACTGATATTATTATTTCGGATTAGTTTAAAATTCATGTTGGGAAGACATATTTTGTGTGAGGAGAGGTCATATTTGTAGGTGTGAATTATCTAGTGATGTTGTATTTAATAATAGCATGAAAACTACACGGGTAAGGAAATTGAACAAAGAGAGAGTCATAATGGAAGAGACCATTATCAAGGCGACGGGGCCTCGAGAAGAGACAACTCTTGTTCGAGAAATCGAAGAGATAGCCTCTATTGTATTATGTTGTAGGTGTTGATGTTTGGACAACATCGGGAAGACACTCTCTTAGATTAATAATTAATAATATAATTATTGGTTATAAAATAATATATATAATAAGTAAATGAAAATAATAAATAGTTATTGATTATTGAAGGGACGCATCCTTTCATGGATGGTCACTGTATGTTCTCTATATATGGAACACTCATCATTGTAATAATATTATCTCACATAAAAAAATCAACATGGTATCAGAGTGGGATTGGGCTTGAATCCCTCATGGGAGGGCCCATAGTAGATCCTATATTTCCTAGTGGGTAATGTACAACTCTCAACGTCAGATGCAAATATCATATTGTAGAAGATTAATCTGATAATACACATCTATTAAACAATTTTAAGCTATTGATACGTATAATTTCCACTAAAAGGATTAAAGATATACAAATATGTTTCCCATGGTCATTGTAAGACCATGAGTGCCATTTTTAGCACACGTTTGATATTGAAATATATTGGTAGACAACAATATTACACTACAAGAAGATATGAATGGATATGAAGCTGCATTGGTGAAACACATAGTTGAAGAGGTGGATAAACAGTGTACAACGAGTCATCGTAGCTATCCTTAAAATTAATGCTACTACTCCATCGTGGCGCATTAAATGCCTATTTTCATGTGGTTCAATCACAATCCATATTTGTGATTTTTGAGTACCTATCATGAACATCTAATAGAAAGAGAACTTCACTAGTAGTTCAACTAGCTTGATCAAATTTTACTAGTTTCGTTGTCTCGATGGCACACAAACCAGATTTGTGATTTTTTATTGGCTATCAAGAGCATCTAATTGAAGATGAACTCCATTTGTAGTTACCTTGGGTCGATCGAGAGAAAACCATATTTGTAATTTATGAGTGCCTATGTTGAGCATCTAATTGAAGGAAAACTCTCTTTATAGTTCCCTTGGTTCGATTGAACACAAATTATATTTGAAATGTCTAAATGCCTATTGTCCTCGGAGACATGGATCTTATATTTGGAGGGACTTGTCACTTTCTGGATGAAACCCATGTTCAAGAGATGAAATTCATGGGTTTGACTCCCCAGGAAGTGCGTAGGGTTTCCAATGGTTGTTTACTGCACAGACACACTCATTGCGAGATCACAGCATAGGGAGAACAAGAAAAGCATAGAGTCCATGGTAATGATGAGGAAGGGTTGACTTCATTCCATTCCATTGTGAGCAGTGGGAATGCTAATTTTTTGGAAGCATTATTGTAGATAGGTGCATATGTTAATGCGGTAAACTATGGTGAGCACGCAACTTTGCACTACACTGTGAGAAAAGGGCAGGTTAATATTTCCCAAGTTTTAATCTCGAATGGTGCCAACATCAAGCTAAAGGACGAGTTTGGTTACACTCCATTTCATCAGGAATAAAGGGCAAGGTACCCATAAATATGTGAGTTGTTCAAAAGAGATGTTTGAGGCAACAACGTGAGACATTCTTCCCAGAGGGTCTTGTGTGGACTAGTAGGGGGGAATGTGGACTTCATATTGACATGCCTTAGACGGTCAGATGAAGGAATCAAGACATATGTTTCATGAGGAAACCTCAATATGTCTTGGGGGACATTGGCTCCATGAGGAAACCTCTAGGTGTCCAAGAGAAGACATTGGTTCCATGAGGGAACCTCAATATGTCTTAGACATATGTTCCATGAGGGAACCACAATATGTCTAGTATGGGAATAGTTCATGAGTGAATCCTAAGGTTGGACACTTCAAGATATTTGGGTGTCCAGTATACATTCATCTACCCAAGGAGAAAAGGACCAAGCTAGACCCTTAAGGCAGAAATTGTACATTTGTGGGGTACTATGAGTCTTCGAAGGCATATCAGATCTACATCCCTAGTTAGAGACAGATTTAGGTGAGCATAGATGTTACCTTTGAGGAGGAGGTAGCCTTAAGAAGATATAAAGGATATCACATGGATATTGATAGTGAGAGACAGGGAGAGATGGTTCCTTCTCCCCCTCACCCTCCAACAGTTCAGAGGGAGAAAGTTGAGCCTATTGATCCAATTGATCTCATTGATCCTATAGCTCTATTTAATGTTCCCAGAGATATTGTAGTAGGTCAAAAGAGGTTTGCATGGGATCGTCAGACTCTACAGGAGGAAGAAGTACATGCAGATCCTTGTGGTACCTTCTGAGAGAGAAAGAGACCTCGGAGATATTCATGCTATGTCACAACTATGATACACAATCATTGATTTTGAGCCTTCCTGTTATGAGGTGGCAACTAGTAATCCAATATGGAGATATGTCATGATGGAGGAGTATCAGTCCATCATGAAGAATGATGTGTGGGATATTGTTCTGATACCTAAGGGGAAGTTTGTAGTGACTTCCAAGTGGATCTATAAGATCAAACACACAACTAACGGGAGAATAGAGAAGAAAAAAACAAGAATTGTTGCTAGAGGATTCTCTCATGTGGAGGGAATAGATTATGAGGAGACATTTTCTCCTCTTGCTTGATACACTTCTATCTGGATAATTATTTCCCTTGCAGCATCCATGGTTTGAAGACTACATTAGATGGATGTGAAGGCAACCTTTCTCAATGGAGAGATTGAGGAAGAAGTATACATAGAGAAACCACATGGTTTTGTGATACATGAGAAGGAGTATCATGTGTGCAGGTTGAAGAAGATCCTATATGGACTCAATCAGGAACCTCGAGCTTGGTATTCGAGGATTGATGGATACCTGATGATTTTGGGCTTCAACAAAAGTGTTGTTGATCCCAAACTATACTACAAGACTATTAATGGTAAGTCCCTAATTTTGGTCCTCTATTGTTAATGATTGCAACTATGTGAGACATTCTCCAGCTTACAAACCTGTGAGGTGTGGATCATTGCAGCTATGTGAAATCTTTCTCTCATCTTACAAACTTGAGAGAAATCCCCTAAGAAGGGTATGTGGTTCCTGCCTGAGACAGAGTTGGGAACGTAGAGATGACCTCCTCCATTTAGAGAATTGAGAAGAACTCAAGATGATTATCTAGTGGAAAGAGATTAGTTGAGTTAGGATGTGCATGTAGCTGAGCACAAGGTGAACGTGTGAAATCCCAAAGTGTTGGGTGCATCGTCATGAGAACAAAAATGAAGATGATGTATTACACTCCTCTGAGAAACAAGTTGATGAGAAGACTCCAAATGATTCTCCTTTCGGTGGCAGTGGGAAAGAATATATGTAGAGTGGACGTGCATGTGGATGAGCACATGTGAACATGTGAAGACTTGGTTCTTATGTGTAATGAAGTGAATCAGAGCTATGACATCCCTATGGATGTGCCCCTAGTGGATGAGCACTAGTGGGTGTATCATATCCTTTTCTATATATTGTTCAAGAGTCAGACCTACCTATAACCCTAATTGTTATGTAAAGGGTACGGGTCTAATAATAAATGCAAAAGATAATTAATATTAATATTAATATTGATTATAATAATAATAATAATAAATATATTATGCCTTAGAGAGATCATCCATGTTGTGCCAATAGACACTTCAGTTGATAGGACAAGTCTAATATAAGTAAAGGGAAATCTTCCTTTGTAGAAACATATCTTTCTTGTGAGTTTGGAAATTTCAGCAAGTACACTTCTTTGGAAAAAGGTGCACACCTCTCTTGGGTGCTAGAGTTCTATGGTTTGGGCACCCTCTTGTGTGCTAGGTCTTTCTTGGTGGCAAAGGTCTTTCTCTTGAATATTGTAGCAAAGGATTTGGCTGGGTCTTCTTCCCTTGCTGAGAAGGGTTTCCCAGGATACATTTTGTGTTCTTGTGCATGGTGCTTCTTCTTGTGATCTTGGTTGTTGCAACATTTATGGTTATGGTTAAATCTTAAAATGGAATGAACTTCATGCTTAACCTGATGCTTATGAAAAATCAACATCTACGTTGATGATTTATTCCTCATCGGTACATAGAGCCTTATTGTTGAATGAAAGTATGCGTTGGCCTCTACGTTTAAGATGAAGGACCTTGGTATGATGCACTCCTTCTTGGGACTAGAAGTGTGGCAAAGAACTGATGATATCTTCCTGAGTCAGGGGAAGTATATAGTTGAGATATTGAAGAAGTTTGGGATGTTTAATTGTAATCGCATGGCTACACCAATGGTGATGAATATGAATAGACTAAGTGTGTCTTCTTCTAATTTCAATGATATTGATCCGACCCTGTACATACAAATGATTGGATCATTGATGTATTTGGTTAACACCAAATTAGATATTTTCTATCCAGTGAATGCACTTAGCCAATTTATGAGTCAGTCGAGACAGACATGCTAGATTGTTGCGAAGAATGTGTTGAGATACCTATGAGGCATAGTTGGACATGGTATGGGATATAATTCCAGTATTGACATGAGATTGTAGGGATATACTGACTCTGATTGTGCAAGGAGCACGGTGAATAGGAAGAGCACCTCCAAGTGTTCCTTCACTTTGGGATCTGCCATGGTTTCCTGGTGTAGCAGGAAATAAACTTATGTGGATTTGAGCATCGCAGAAACATAGTACATTGAATTGAGTGTGGTAGTCTATGTAGCAGTGTGGCTTTGTATGCTCCTTGCATATTTATTTGGACATGTACTAGATTCCACCTTTATTCATTATGATAACCAGAGTTGTGTGAATATCTCAGAGAATCCAATGTTTCATGAAAAATCGAAACACATTGAGATTGAGTACCATTACATCCTAGACATGGTGTAGAGGAAGGCAATACTTGTGTAGTACCTTCCTACAAATGAGTAGGTTGTTGATGTTCTTACCAAACCAAGACAAATTTTGAGTACTTCCATGATAGACTTGGTGTGGCAAAGAATGCCTCCCTCATTGAGAGGGAGTGTTGATGTTTGCAGCTTCATGAGAAATTCTCCAAATTGTACTCCTTTGTGACTAAGTTGAGTTGATCTGTGAGGACACTTATCCAAGAAGGGATAAGTGGGTTTTGGATTATATCCCAACGTCCCTTGTGGAGAGCACATGAGGACATGTCAAGGGAGTTGACCTTGACATCACACACTATGGGGAGTTGACCCTAATGTTTCTAGAGGGAGTATCCTCTAGAAGCTCACATGGGAGTTCCATGTGTGATAAACATTCTCCATATCATACTCCTCTGAGACTGATTTGAGTTTATCTATGAGGACACTTATCTGAGAAGGGATAAGTGGGACATTTATCCAAGAAGGGATAAGTGGGTTTGGACTTATATCCCAACATCCCTTTTGGAGAGCACATGAGGACATGTCTCTTGTGGAGAGAACATGAGGAAATTTCAAGGGAGTTGACCTTGACATCACACACTATGGGGAGTTGACCCTAGTGTTCCCAGAGGGAGTATCCACTATAATTCCACATGGGAGTGCCATGTGTGACAGACCTTTTTCTAGTATAGTGGTTGTATATCACTGGTGGAGACTGTGTGTCTCTAGACAGTAGTTGTGTGCTACTACAATGGTTATGTACCACTGGCAGTGAATGTGTGTCATTGGACAATAGTTGTGTGATACTAGTTGATTACAGAGTAGTCAGTGGACTACTAGATGAAGACATCATGGAAATATACCTCCCTAGATAAGAGGAAGTGTTTATGTTTCAGCATTGGGAAGACCTTCTCCTAGATTTGGCTGCAGACCAAGGGAAATAGGATACATTTATCATAAAGATACACTTGTGGTAAATGGGCCCAAGTGTAGTCCTTCCTTTATCATGACAAGGAATAATATGGACTCGAGGTGATTTCCATGTGTTAGTTAGCTTCAGGCTGAAATTCACTCACAAGGGTGTACCTGTGGTGAACAACCCAGTGTAGTCTTTGTCCTAGTCATGGTGATTTGACAATGAATGATAAAGACTCAAGATGCTAGATGCTATCACATGCAAACCCAGAGTGAGCATGATCTCAGAGAGAGTCAATTGTCTTAGAGGGAGATCCACAGAAGGAGTTCTCCTCACTTCAGGTAGGAGAGAGACATCTTTGAAGACTAACATACAAGTGTCATGAGTCCAGGGAAAAGTTTGTATACTTTAGAGACAAGCTTGGCATGATGCAGAATGTGTCCCTAGTTGAGAGGGAGTGTTGATGTTTGGACAACATCGGGAAGACATTCTCTTAGATTAATAATTAATAATATAATTATCAATTATTAAATAATATATATAATAAGTAAATGATAATAATAAATAGTTATTGATTATCCAAGGGACGCATTCTTTCATGGATGGTCACCATATGTTCTCTATATATGGAACACTCATCATTGTAATAATATTATCTCACATAGAAAAATCAACAGTAGGTGTGATTGTAAGTGTCGATATTAGATTTGTAATCTAGAAAGTTACATTAACATTTCTATGTTAGTTACATTATGGTATATATCTTGATTATCGGGGTTTTTTCATAATTATTTTGCAAATGTATGAGACCTTTCATTGCCACATACCAACCAATTTAGATGTGCATCTATCACTTCCCCTCACCGATCGATGATGCTTATACATCGAAATTTTGAGAATTTTGACTAAGAAAATCACACAATCTTAACCCTAACCTAGGAAGACCAAATCCTAACCAGATGTTTCAAGTATTCCTAAGATGGAAAAGGAGTACTCAATGGAACTCATGACGCAATAGTAAAAAAATTTGTGCCCTGTCTAGAAGTGGTGTCTACCTCATTTTCTATTTCCCTCTGCCATATAATTGACATAATAGTCCAAAAAAATGTGAAAATACATTCATTTCATTATAATGATTATACCACACAAATAATTCAGTAATATTATTATTGATTTTTCACAAATAATCTTTTCATATTATTATTGATTTTTCAAATTCGGCTACGAATTAACAATTATGAAAATATTAATAAGCTAAAATTTTATGAAGATTAGTTGTGAAAATTATACAAATTCTAGAATAACCAAGACTATACTAACCACAATTCAACATTGCAATTTAGATAAGTGTGAGTTTGCGAGTGATATATTCTTCATTTCATGAAGGTCAGTCACACTGTGCATGCATAATCATGGATTTTCAATTCCTTCAGGGGTAGATCTTATTTGATACTATTGGTAGACAACCAAATGAAAGGAAAATAAATGCAGGATTCATTGATAAACTACATAGGTGGGACAAAAAAAGAGTAATCTCCTCTATAATGAATCAATCCCTCTCCATGAAACATGAAGAAAGGTAGGTTTCACACCATATCGACATGACAACAACATTGAGATACTAAGGAGGAGGAGGAAGAAATGTAGATAAAGAGGGAGTATGAATCTTGTATTGGGAGAATCAGTTATACAAACATTAATGCCTAGAGAGGACCATTGAGCTTGCCTATCAAATACAATTGCCAAGGAAGAAAGTTCCATATATTTAAAAACAAATTATTATTAGTCGATTGAAAACTTTGAGCCATGAAGGGATAACTCATGAATCAATTGCCTAGAAGTGATATGATTAACAGATTCACATATCTAGATCAAAAGATCAATATAAAAATCTATCAGTGTTTGTAGTAGCTTGAATTTTGAATTGTGAAAATATTTTTTCCATTTGAATTTTATGACTATATAGTATTTGATATTTTAGTAGAAAGGAGAGTGTCAATGCCAATCATTTGCCTTAGGTGCAAGTTATGGTGAGACAATTTTTTCTTGGTATTGGATGTTAATAAATTAGACACGTGTTACTCATGAAGAAAACAATGACCCAATACAAATTGATTAGCCATGGATTCATCTGATGAAGCATGATCAAATGCATAAAGAGTATGACTACCACTACCATAATAACCATCTTCTTCGATGCTGAAAAGGCTCATGCACAAGATATTTTTCTTTCCATCTACTAAGTACCTATTATTATAATAGTACCCAACATATTTTTGAGGTGTAATGCATATTTTTCTTTATCTGAGTGTGTTTGTTAGTTCAATATTAATCATGTCATCACAACTCAAGCCCGGGGAGACATTTTTCCATATTGAAAACACAATATACGATC
>ML782559.1:584154-594914 GCA_009831015.1 Picea engelmannii | reverse complement strand
TCAACATGCTTACAATCGAGCTAAGCACTCTTTGACTCAAACGTCGCCATTTGAAGCATGTTTTGGCTATTTGCCCAAATCTCCTTTAGATTTTATCTTTGGGAAGGATATTGCTATCGATGGTCAATATGACCTTGATAGGGAAGAAAAGTTCATTGAACAAATTCAGTCGATACATCAAATGTTGCAAGAGCAGTTGGAAAAGAGTCAAGCCAAGTACAAGACGAGACATGACAAGCATCGTGTTGATCACGGTTTCCAAGTTGGAGATGAAGTTTGGCTTTACATCAGTAAGGAGAGGCTTAAAGGAGAAGGTAAAAAATTGAAACCGATTCGATATGGTCCTTTCAAGATTATCGACAAGATTGGTAACAATGCCTTTCGTTTAGATTTGCCTCCTTATATGCAAATGTATGCAGATGTTAATGTTGAGAATTTGAAATTTTATGAGCCTCCGTTGATTGATGATCATGGAGAGCATGTTCAAATTCCTTCTATAGATGATTTTTCCCCAAAATATCTTACATAACTGCATGAAGACACCATCCTTGACAGGAGAATGCGAACTTCAAAATGAGGAAATGTGGAGTATCTTCGAGTTGGTCTTAAAGGAACAAATCCAAGCAAAGCCAAGTGGATTGAGGTTGGAAGAGTGAGTGAACTATACCCTCATCTTCAAATATACTAAAAATAGTCTTTTGGAGGTCCAAAAGCTTTCCAATGGGGAGGTGTGATCAGGGGATCAAATTTTGCTCAAAAATTCAAAGTGCTCGGAATCACTTCAAATCAAACGAGAGCGTAAGCCTCATCGTTACTAACCCAACGCAACTCATTTGGGTTCAAACAAACGTCGGGAGCGAGAGATATCGCGTTCTGTTCAAATTTACAAATAGGCAAAAAAAAAGGGGTTGCTGACTGTACAGTCCGTACAGTCCGTACGGACGTTGACGTGGCAGGTCGTATGACACATGGTAGGCCATATGACACATGGTATTCAAACAGTTGACAGGTGACTTGGTATGTTTGGCAGTGAACGGGACGACGACACGTGGCCCAGTCAATGGCCACCACGTGTCATCCATTATTTGGTTTAAAACTTATGTCGTTGGCCGGAGTCGACCCCGCGACCTCCGGGCAGGGGCAAAGACTTGGCAAAGAGACACCAACCGGTGCACCACCATTTGTTACTTATTATATATATGGCAAGGAATGTATATAAGTTTGAATATGCGGGTGGTTTGGGCCGCGACCGGGTTGGGGCTTAGCCCCAGCCCTTGGTCGCGCGTTATATAACATATAACCCACAGATATATCGTATGGGCACACGCGTGCGGTTAATGTTTGTTCCAATGGTTATTTCAATGACCCGCCATTTGGCCTTTGACCATTGGCTTATGTAACGGGAGCCCATGTTTATGCTAGCGCGTGGTCGCATGGGTCATATGACCTGGCCCTTGACAGTTAGGGGCTAGGTGCGCCCGTAACTGTCCTACAATTTGCATGGTTTGCATGGTTGCATCCGGTGCTAGGTTTTTACGCTTAAATATGCATGTGGGCTAGGTTGAGCCATGAGAGGTGCGTTTTGTAGATGCAGAGACAACAAGCTTGAAGGGGGGACTTCCAGGAAGCCTATCTTCTTCAATGTTTGGCCAAACGAGGTGCCGAAAAAGCCCAACTAGGGGTTTTTGGACGTTTTGAAGCTTGATAAGTTCTAAGCTTTCAATCAGCTTGCGCACACCTTGCATGGCTTCTATGCTTCATTTTCACTTCTGTTGAAATGAGAACAACGGTATCCCTCCTGATCTTTCAGAGATAAACCCTATCAACGCATTCCTTGCGGACGTTTCACTGCACTCCTTGCAGGAACTTCTCTCACTCAGGAAGAGAAACAATTGAAAGTCATTCTCTCTGTCTCTCTCAGACTTCAAACATTTAACATGAAATCATACATACACAACATAGCCTCATAACAAATGCATAATAGAGAGAATAAAAATACTGTAAGCATACCATTCACCATGTATAAACAAAAAACATCATAACACCATGAAATCTGATTCAAAGCTTCTTATATTAATTCAAGCTCCTATACATGGGTCTTTCTCTACAACTCTCTACTACAGCTCTATGATAATGTTCTAATGATACAATAATACAACAATAAAAAGGTGAGGGTGTCTATATCCATTTTCCCTCCTGCTCTTCTAAACTGTCTAATCTATAATTCAAATCTACCTACTTTCATTAATTGGGCTTAAATTCCTTTTACATTGACAGATGAGAGAAAATCGCTCATGATCTGTTTACAACAGTCAGCTATAAATGCAAGTACACTTCTAGCTACTACATTTATATCCGCTTCCTAATCTTTCAAAAACATTTCAAAACGTGTAAAATGTGTTGGCGCTTTTTCCAGCTGGTTTCCACCTTCAGGTTCGCTTGGCTGCTGACGATGCTCCTGCATCATACTCCCTCGCTTGAAAATTTTCATGAACTCCTGTTCATGAGATCTTGCATGGTCTGTCCATGCTTATGAATTTCTGCTTCATCTTCCCAGCTAGCATCTTCAACTGGATGTCCCTTCCATTTGACCAAGTATTCAAAATACTCTTTTCTCCTGGTCTTTCGGCTGACTCTCTTGTCAATTATTCTTTCCATCTGCGGCTTTTCAGCTACAGGCATTTGTTTTGTCCATTAAACTTCTTTTTGTTCATATTCTTCTCTTGCTTCTTCAGCTCTGTAAGGGTACAAATCCACAACATTGAATATCGGTGAGATTCCGACCCCATCAGGTAATTCAATCTCATATGCGTTTGCCCCAAATTTATTTGTGACCTTGCATGGTCCAATCTTTTTCATCTTCAGTTTGTTATATGTTCCCCTTGGGAACCTCTCCTTCCTCAGATGTGCAAGAATCAAATCACCAACTTCAAATTGAAGTTCTCGCCTATGTTGATCTGCTCTACGCTTGTATTCTTGGCTTGAATTCTGCAACTACTCCTTAATTCGGCTGTGAAGCTCCTTCATTGCTTCTGCAAAATTCTCTACACTAGCACTCCTGAATTCAACTTGTTCTGAATCTTTAGAAACTCCTCTTGGTTGCGTTCCATATACAATTTGGAATGGAATTTGCCCTATGCTTCTGTTGAGTGAATCATTGTAAGCAAATTCCTTCTGTGGCAGAATGTTATCCCACTGAGTGTGGTGTTCAGTTACTAGGCTCCTCAGCAAATCTCCCAAGATCCTATTTACGACTTCTGTCTGCCCATCCATTTGAGGATGATATGCTGAGATAAAAGACAAAATTGTCCCCATATTCTTCCATAAGGTCCTCCAGAAATGTCCTACGAACTTGGTATCTCGATCGGAAACAATACTCCTTGGAAAGCCATGAAGTCTGACGGCTTCTTTGAAAAACAGGTCCGCAATATGAGTTGCATCACTGGTTTTTTGGCATGGTATTAAATGTGCCATTTTTGAAAATCTGTCTACCACTACAAAGATTGAATCATATCCTCTTTGTGTCCTTGGCAGTCCCAATATGAAATCCATGCTCACTGCATCCCACGGCCTTTCTGGTATGGGTAATGGCTGGTATAACCCTGTGTTCTTCTTTTTCCCTTTTGTGTGCTGACAAATTCTGCACCTGTCCACAAATTTAATTACATCTGTCCTCATCCCTGGCCAAAAATATGATCCATTCAACTTTGAGAATGTCTTATCATGATCGAAGTGTCCGACCAATCCTCCACTGTGTTTTTCTTTCAACAAATTCTCCCTCATGGAGCATTTTGGAATACATAATTGATTGCCCCTGAATAATAATCCATCCTGGATCATATATTCGGTCCATTGGCTTCTGTCCCTGAGAAATGGATTCTCAGATGCCTCATACGCTTCCTTAAAATCTAGGTCATCCCTGTACATTTCTTTGAGGTTATCAAAACCCAAAGTTTTGACTCTGAATTCTTGCATAAGAAAACATTTCCTGCTCAAAGCATCAACAACTTTGTTAGCAGTTCCAGAAATATGCTTAATCACAGAAGTAAAATTTTGCATGTATTCAACCCATTTAGCATGCTTTTGGTTCAACTTCTCCTGTTGAGTCACAAATTGTAAAGCGTGATTATCACTGTACAAAACAAATTCTTTGGGGACCAAATAGTGTCTCCATTTCTTCAGCGCTTGTATGGCCACATATAATTCTTTATCGTATGTTGAGTACTTAACCTTCGCTTCATTCAGTTTTTCACTGAAGTATGCGATCAGTCTGTCGTCTTGGCTTAAGACTTCCCCAATTGCAAATCCACTCGCGTCACACTTGACCTGGAATGTCTTGTTAAAATTCGACAAAACTAGAATTGGTTGTTCTGTGATCTTCTTCTTCAGCAGATTGAAACTCTTCTCTGCTTCTTCTGTCCAATGAAAAGATTTGTGTCTTTTCTTCACCGTATCCATCATTGGTGCGCTAATTCCACTGAAGTTTCGGATGAATTTCCTGTAGAAACTTTCCAAACCATGGAAGCTTCGAACTTCAAACACATTTTTCGGCAATGGCCAATTCTTAATTGTATTTACCTTTTCCAGATCCATTTTCAGCTCATTTGCAGAGATAAAAAAACCCAAATAAATGAGTTATGTCCTCATAAATGATGATTTCTTCACATTAATCAACAATTTCTCCTGCTGTAATATCCTCATTACTGCAGCTAAATGTTTTAAGTGCTCTGCTTCTATCTTGCTGAAAATTAATATATCATCAAGATATACAATGACGAATTTCCCAATGAAATCCTTTAGGACTTCGTTCATCAACCTCATGAAAGTACTAGGTATTCGTTAAACCAAATGGCATAACAAGCCATTCATACATCCTCTCATTCATTTTGAATGTTGTCTTCCATTCATCACCTTCTCTCATTCGAATCTGATGATACCCACTTTTCAAATCAACCTTTGAAAAAAACTTTGCTCCACTCAAGCAATCGATCAAGTCGTCCATCCTTGGCAATGGAAACCTGTATCTAATGGTAATTTTATTGATTTCCCTTGAGTCTTTACACATTATCCAACCTCCATCTTTCTTTGGGCTGAGCACTGTCGGAATAGCGCATGGACTCAAGCTCTCTCGAATCAATCCTTTGTCCATTAAGTCCTGGACCTGTCTCTTGACTTCTTCATTTTCCCGCGGTATCAACCTGTACGCGGATTTGTTTGGTAAACTGGCTCTAGGTATAAGATCAATGTGATGACTTATACTCTTGATAAGTGGCAACGAACAAGGTAGTTCGTCCACTACTATATCAACAAACTCTCCCAGCAATTCCTAGATTTCTTCTGGTAAATCATCTATCCTTGTACTGGTCAAAACAATTTTAGGCTTCCTGACCACAATAAATTGTGTGTCTTCCTTCTTCGTAACCTCATTAAGAAGTTCCTTCCCACTCATGAGAAGTACAGTGTTTCTCATCTCTGTTTTCACTTCTTGGTTTTTAATCAGCAACAACATGTGCGTCATCCCATTTTTCTCCAGGGTGTACGTGTTCTTTCTCCCATCATGAACTACATTTCTGTCATATTTCCATGGTCTACCCAGCAATAGATGACAAACATACATGGGAATGACAACACATAATATTTCATCCTTATATCCTCCTATTTTAAATTCAACTAAACACTGTTTAGTGACATTTACCTGATGTCGTTTTTGTAGCCATGAAACTTTGTATGGGCTTGGATGTACAACAGTCTCCAGCTCCAACTTTTCTACCATCTCTGTAGATACGAGATTGTCTGTGCTACCGCTTTGCACTATGACCTTACATACCCTGTCTTTGGTTTTGCAAGCAGTCCGAAACAGACTGTTTCTTTGGGCTGGGTTCTCTGCCTCCTTTTCTGGTGATAAGAGAACTTTCCTCATCATTAAGGATCTTCTGCCCTCATCATCTTCTGCCTCAACATTCCATCCTTGAGCTTCGACAATGTGAGTTTCAACACCATATTTCTTCTTATCTAGGCACTCATAGGATTTATGTCTGATTTTCCCACAGACAAAGCACTTCACTTCACCTCCTCTGCCTCTTCCTCTTCCTCTGGCTCAAGGAAAAGTATTTCTACCAGCATACTGCCCTCTCTGTGAGCTTCCTCCTCTCTCATGTTGAGTTTGAGGTTTCTTTCCCTCTTATTTAGGCTTCTGAGTCTTGTCTTCGGAAATTGTTTTGCCTATGGCTTGACTTCTACCTCAGCCTCTTTGACCTTGCTTTTGGCTCAGCTTCTCTTCAGCTTTCAGATCCATCTGATAAGCATCTTCCACAGTTCGAATGGTCATCATGCTCATCTCATATTGAATGTCATATTGCAGACCATTCATGTACCTGACAACCTTTTCATCATCGCTCTCCCGATGACCTGCTCTGATGTTTATCTTGTAGAACTCTTCAGTGTATTCTTTCACTGACATCAGCTTCTATCTCAAATTCTGCATCCTCCAAAACAAAGTGATTTGATAATCCTTGGGTATGAATTTGGCTTTCATCTTTGCAACCATTCTATCCTAGCTCTTGATTTTCTACTTGCCTTTGCAGCGTCTGTCTGCCTGCAGTTAATCCCACCACAATTTTGCATGCCCTTTAAATCTAGTGATGACATGTTTGACTTCCTTATCTTCCTCGACATCCTCATAGTTGAAGTATTTGTCTAGAGCTCTAATCCAGTCTAGAAGTTCTTCAACATGTAAGTTGCCTTCATACACTGGAATATCCATTTTTGCTCTGGCAGCTATCCTAGCAACAGCCTTGAATAGGCGTTCATCTGCAGCAACTTCGACTGTGAATTCTTCTCCTTTGTGTCCAGCTTCATTTTCACTTTCAGCTTCGTTGATATCCCCAGCGTCAATTGTGTGCCTCTATGCTGTCTCCATGGCATCAAGCCTAGCACATAATTTGCGCATTTCTCTTTCCACTACTAGATCAGGCATTGGCCTATCTCTTCTCCTCGGTGGCATGGCTGTAAAATGTTCCTCTTTTCTCCACTACAGAAAGAAAAGAACCTTTTCTATGCTCTAATACCACACTTGATGTGTATCAGACTACTCCTTTTCCTCTAGCTTACTCTGCCTGAAATATACAGACAAAATCAAGCTCTGATGCCAAACTTGGTGCAAATCCCCGGCTCTCGGGCCAAGATCCACTCAGGATCGTTCTAAAATTCCCTTGAGCCGAAATGGATCCTTTGATTCCCGCTGGAACCTCCAATGAATCCACAGGTCCCTTGTAAAAACTCGCCCTATTTAACTTGACACCAGGCGCGAGCTTTTCCTTCTCCAAGCGATCATGAACTTGTCTTAACGCAAGCGTCTTTCACAACTCGCATGTTCACGAGTCGAAGACCCTCAACTTTCTTCACCAAACGTCGATACCCGAGGTGCGATGGGGTATGGCTCTTTTCCTTGTCATCTCCCTCCATGCATAACCGTCGGCTAGGGCTAAGTACTAGCACCACTCGCAACTCGCGACCTTGCGAGTTGGAGTGTCAAACTTTGCACTCTCCCTTTGCGAAACCGCGAGAGGCGATGGTCAACTTCCTTTTCTCACTTCTCACAACTTGCAATCTTGCAAGTTGGAGTGTTGAGCCTTCGTGCTCCTCCTTTACGAAAACCCAAGAGGCGATGGGTCAACTATGGGTTGACTCCTTCAATGTGGTGAGTACATGCCACTTGTCACCGCTTACACCTTTCTCTGGAGGTTAGTTGTTCATGCCACTTGTCAACCTTGCGGTCCCCACTTGACGGATGTATTGCGCATTCACACAAGCCCTCGACTCTCGGCACTTTGCGATCTCACTTGTTGAAAATAACCTCTTTCAATCCACGAGTCTTCGATACGCGATAGCTTTGCTGTGTTCTGATCCAACGGTTCCCCGAGCCTTGGATCCAACGGTTTTTCCTGCTCCTCGCTACTCGAAATTTCACGCAACCAAAGAATTTTGTCTGCTCTCCAGACTCAGGAACCCCGATTTGCTGAAATGATCCTGACGAATCACTATCACAATCAACGGTCCACGTTGAGTCTTACCTCCCGAAGGGTGGATTCATCTGACACTTAACCTCCTTGCAGCTTCATTGAATCTCAGGGTCCTCGCGACTTCGTGAGTTCTCCAAAGAGAATTTCAACCGCTCGTTTCTTCCTTGAAGACTTCTACAAAATGAAATAGTGTTCCTTGTCTGAACTTGGCTTCTGTAAAGTGACTTTGCTCCATCTCCCTTTTAATTAGTTTGATTTCTGCCTTCCTTTGAAGTGTTCAAAGGTGTTATCCCTCCTAATATTTTACTTGTAAACTCAAGTCTCTAAAAGGACTTCTGCACGCACTCCTTGCGGAAATATTTCAAATATTCCTGGGTATTTGATCTTTCGACTCTGTGCACTCCCTGCAACAACAGTCTTTCAACTCTTCCCTTGGTTGATAAGTTCTAAGATTTCAACCAGCCTGTGCACACCTTGCATGGCTTCTGTGCTTCACTTGCACTTCTACTAAAATGAGAACAACGGTATCCCTCCTGAGTTTTCAGAGATAAACCCTGAAACCCTGTCAACGCACTCCTTGCGGACATTTCACTGCACTCCTTGCAGGAACTTCTCTCACTCAGGAAGAGAAACAATTGAATCTCATTCTCTTTCTCTCTCTCAGACTTCAAACATTCAACATGAAATCATATATACACATCATAGCCTCATAAAAAATGCATAACAGAGAGAATAAAACCACTGTAAGCATACCATTCACCATGTATAAACAGAAAACATCATAACACCATGAAATCTGATTCAAAGCTTCTTATATTAATTCAAGCTCCTATACATGGGTCTTTCTCTAAAACTCTCTACTACAACTCAATGCTAATGTTCTAATGATACAATAATACAACAATAAAAAGGTGAGGGTGTCTATATCCGTTTTCCCTCCTGCTCTTCTAAACTGTCTAATCTATAATTCAAATCTACCTACTTTCATTAATTTGGCTTAAATGCCTTTTACATTGACATATGAGAGCAAATCGCTCACGATCTGTTTACAACAGTCAGCTATAAATGCAAGTACACTTCTAGCTACTACATTTATATCCACTTCTTAATCTTTCAAAAACATTTCAAAATGTGTAAAGTGTGTTGGCGCTTTTTCCAGCTGGCTTCTACCTTCAGGCTCCCTTGGCTACTAACGATGCTCCTGCATCAAAAATTACTATTCGACATTCCAAAATTTGATGGAAAACCTAGGGAGGATCCTAACAATCATGTTATGAATTTCCACTTATGGTAGTCTTCCAACTCTTTGATGGACGATTCCATTCGTCTTAGACTTTTTCATAGAACACTTATAGGTGCAGCAACAAAATGGTACATTGAAATTCCACATAACTCTTTTGTCGACTTTAATTCTCTTGCCATGGATTTCCTGATGCATTTTTAGTTTCCTATACGGTATAATACTGGTACAGAACTTTTGACCTTTCTCCGATAATCCCCTTCCACACACATCTCTAATCATATTCATGAGTAGAGAGGACAAAGATGGTTGATTAAAGCTCCAATTCCAGACCAACTCCTCGCGTATTGGTTTACAAAGTCTCTCTTGCCTCTCATCACCCACGATGTTTCTATGGGAAACATAGTTACTGAGGAGAAGGCTATCAATTGTGCACAGTATTTGGAATTGGTTTATTCCCAGTATGGCACACTTTACGATCTAATCCATAATGCTCCTCGTCTTTCGAATGATCTGTCCAGACCTTCTGCAGAATCTGGTTCCATTCCAAACACCACAACTACTTTCTCTCCTACTCAAACCTATGAGATGAATGTGGTCCGATCCACTTCATCTCGATAACAGGGAGGTAAGAATAAAAATAAGGGAAAATCCAAGAAACCTTCTAACGAGCAGGATAATCCTAAGTTTGTTGATACTCAACCAACAAGGAAACCTAAATATCCTTCTATGATTTGTGAGGAAGATGACTACAAGAAAGAATTCCTTCATCGTGAGTCTGTCATGAAATATCTGAAGGGTACCTCCCAATCGGTTCAGAAACAATATTTGGTTGCAAAAAACCTTGTCCCTCTGCAAGGAGGCGACCCAGGTCATTCCCATCATGGGGATTCTTCCACAAGAGCCTATGAGGTTTACATGTTTAAGACGGTTAATTTCATAATCGTGCAAATACCTATGATACTCCTCCAGGTGATAAGACTAAAGGGAAGGTTGTCGACCAACCTTATAACTCTACTCCTCCTCCATCTTCCAATCCTCTTCAGATTGAGAATCCAATTTTTGACGCAAATATACTCCTCCCCCTCTCTTGTTGAATCATGCCCCCCATCATTATTATCCATCTCGTATCACAACCAACAATTATTGTTTTTAATAATTATTTCAATATATAAAAAAATATTCGGTCCTCGATCATATTAATCAATATAGGCTCCTTACCCCAAACATATCAAATCACTAGCCTAAATTATAATTACACAATTACATTACAATTTTTGGGCATTAAAACTAGGGATGTTACAAAATTTCACTAAATTAATATCATTTATTAATTGTCGTTACAAAACTATTGCATGGTTAAGTACATTGTTTCTATTTTCAAGTTTTATTGGAACATCTATTTATCCTTGATAGCTAGTGTTATGGGGCTCATTATTGGTCTTTTAGACTCTCTTATTGACATTAAATGACCACATAACCTAATTGAATAAATGAGC
>ML782559.1:568218-579395 GCA_009831015.1 Picea engelmannii | reverse complement strand
AAAATTGTTGCATTCAAATTTTTGTAAAAAAAGAGAAATTGGAAAATTTAGTAGTTTTTTATTATTTGGAATCTTTTTCATTCAAAAATTGAGAAATTGTGTTTTGTAGCTTTTGTATTCCAAAAAGAGACACCTTCTCCCTACTATAATTAGAGTTCATTGAATCAAACAATTTCATATCATCTCTTCTTGCATTTTATTGGGTCAAGTTCAAATACATCATCAGTTTCATTTCCCTTTCCCTTTTGATTAAGAAACAACCTTTTAAAATACAACGTAATTTTGAAATCTATTAGCAACTTTTATTTTCTAGAACTTCTATACAACAACAATAGCTAGGATATCGCTTTGGAATAAGTTGTAAGGAACACTCTCCAAAGCATCAAAACACACAATAGTATCTTGTGATAGGGAGAGTTCAAATACACTTGCTACATCTTGTCCTGGGAAGCCCTTCTAACACAAGGGTCAATCACGAGGCCGCATTAGGGCCAGAAGAGTTACCCACCCTACTTTGTTGGTCTTAGTGTAGATATTGTGCATATTATTGGGGGTCACTTGAGAAGAAAATCATGTGGGGACCTTCTCGAGTTAATTTCAGGTTTAGATACCCTACCTTTGCGCTTGGATCAGACTATCGATTGTTTCCCCAGGCATCATTGTCGTAATTGGTAACCTTAGTGGCCTATCTCTTTAGAGTATTTACACGAGGTGATTGTGGAGGGGCAAGTATTCACGATACTTGGAATCGACGTTGGCCAAACTCACTCGGGATCCTTGGAGGGTATACCCACGATTATGTGTGGGATATTGCACCAGGGTGTAAGTATGTTAAGAAGGTCGTCAACGTAACTTTTCCACCCACTTTATCCCAACCCCTTCTTGTCTTGATTTCGCGACGTTGGATTTCATGACCAACTAGTGACTTCAAACTAAGAAGGTTTGTTTTCATGTTTGATATCTATATTTTATTAGTGAGTGTTGTTTGTTTCTCTATTTGGTCATAGATTTATTTCATTCTTTATTTGGTTCGGCCAACATCGACCCTCGTTGTTTACATAGGATGCAAGGGTTACCTCCGGAAGATCCGAAAGATTACGCTCCTTTTCTTCCTAAATCACTAGAGGGTTCTCCTAAAGGAGTAGTCAATTACGATGTAGCCTCTGAGATTGGAAGTTATACTCCATTGGAGGAGTCAATACTTCTCGTAAATCCGTTATTGAGGGTTGTACAAGATCCACATTTTCTCTGAATAAATTCATCGGGAGACGTTGTTGCTAAATATTATATTGGAATAACTACTAGACCTCACATAGAGTCTCGTGTAGACGATCCTGTTTTCCAGAGTGATTCGTTTAGAACTCTGGTTCATATTGCTGGAATTTTTAATCCTAGCTTTATCCATGTCCATTCTTTTTGGAGGACTTCTTTGGGACACAATATTTTTTATAAAATAGGAATGATTCCTAATCAACCTATGGAATCACATATGCTTGTGACTTCCACTACTTATACAATACCTTTAGATCATTTTACTGGCATGGCCAGTAATTTTGTCACAATTTCAAACCAATTGTTGGTTGGTTCTCATACAATTCTTCATCTCCAGCTCACTAACTCTACCATGGTCCCACAAGCTACGCCTGTTTCTGCTGGAAATATGGTGGTCACTCAACCTCCTATTAGAACACCACTTCTAATTATATCAAATCTGTCACTTCCACCTGGGTATAATGCTTTGAATACTTCCATTGATAATCCTACCCAGAATCCATTCAGAGGGTTTAATATTTTTGTTCCTCCTAGGTATAATGATGCTAGTATTTTTGTTCCTACACCTACTCAGGTTCTCTCCGAGGGGCCTAACATTCGTTCTCCACCTTTGCTTGGAGGATCTAATCATCCTGTCCCTAATAACTCCAATCAAGTTGGAGGCACTAGTCATTTGTCACTTCTGGTTTACAAATTACTATTGGAGATCACCCTCAAGTTGGGGGGCAACCTCAAGTTGGGGGGAAACCTCAAGTTGGAGAGCATAAACCAGTTTATGGACAAAGTATCCCTGTATTACAATATCAACCTTGGAATTTTCCTTTCCAAGGGAATCAACAACCGTCTGGGGGGAAACATCCTCAAGTTAATTCTTTTGTACCCCCTATTCTCGGGCAACCGTATCCAGGTTCTACGAATCCTACTTAGGGTCAAAGTTTTTAGTCTAATGCTCCTTTCCAAGGAACCTTACCTAATCAACCAACTCATGTTGGCTATTCGACTCAAAATCCTTCACCACCAAATTTTTCAGGACTTTCTAACTATCTACATACTTCTTATGGTCCTACTGGTATACCTATAGGACTACCTCCTCAAAACTACCAGTTTCCTAAAGTGAACAAACAGTTGTCGTTTCTTGCTACTTTGGATCTACCCAATTTATCTAGGATTTTGAATGATCCTATTTTGCATTCCCCTTATTGGCCTATCATACCTGCCAAATTTCCATCAGACATTCCTAAGTTTGATGGCCGATCAGGAGAAGACCCAAATAATCACGTCATGACATTCCATCTTTGGTGTTCATCCAACTCCTTGATGGATGAATCTATAAGATTATGTCTTTTCCATTGAACTCTTACAGGTTTGGAAGCCAAATGGTATATTGAGTTACCATAGGGATTCTTAAATGAATTCAATACCTTATCCATGGCGTTCTTAACACATTACCAATTTCCAATACGATACGAGATAGGAACTAAAATTTTGAGTTCATTTAAACAATCCTCTTCTACTCACATTTCTGATCATATTCATGAGCAGAGGAGGAGAAGACACTTAATCAAAGTTCCCCTTCCTGATCAACTATTGGCCAAGTGGTTTACCAACTCACTCATTGGCCCTATAGCCCATGATGTTTCCATGGGTGGTGTCGTCACTGAAGAGTAGGAGATTAGTCGTGATCAATATTTAGATCTCGTTTATTCACACACGGGAACACTATATGACTTAATCCCTGATGCTCCTCGTCCATCTACAAATCCAACCCCAACACCTCCAGTAGCTTCTCATGTTGCTGATGGCATGATTGACACTTTTCATGCCGAGACTCAGTCTAAACAAGCTAGTCATTCCAATCCCAAGTCTACTACTCCTAATGTACAAAATACTCCTCCAACTCCTCCTGGTAAAATGTCTTAAGTTAATTCAGTTCAATCTACACCTACCGGTAAAAATCAAAATAAAAAGAAAGGGAAGGTTAATAATAAGAAGGACAAAAATAATAATCAACAATCTGAGAAACCCAAAACCCATCTTGTTGATGACAAAGACAAGCGTAAACCTTGTTATCCTTGCCTTATCTATGGTGAGGATCATTATACGAAAGATTTTCCACGACGTGTTGAGGTTACTAAGTTCCTGCAAGGGACGTAGACACCTCCTAGACCCACTGTCTTGTCACAATCGTTTCCTTCTCAGCAGCATGCCCAATTGTTCATTCATGACCAACCTTCTACCTCTATTATGTCTTATGTACTTATGTGTACTTCTAACTCCAAGAAGAACGAAGTTGCAATCGCAACTCAAGCCAAAGATTATTCTCCTTAGAAAGAGAAATTTGATCATATGCCACCTTCATTAGTTAAACCTGCTCCACCAACTTCACCTCCAAATGATCCTCTTCATCTCGAACAACTGGGGATAGATACAATTCTTCATCCTCCGCCCAAGGAAATTGTTCGAAAATCATCATTCAATCCTCGTGCATGTGCTTCCCAAAACTACAATATTGTAGAAGACGTTGCGCAGGCACCCTCTGCGATGTCGACTCTCGAAGTCCTTCAAAATTGTCCTACTCAATGGAAGGTGTTATTAAAGGATATTGGTGGAATTGATCCTACCGATACTAGTTTAATAATCTTTGACTTGGAAGATCATATTCCAAGGCTTCCTCCTCAATTAGCGTTTTGGATACAAGTTTTTGTGGAAAACAAGAATATTTGTCAAACTATTATTGACGAAGGAGCCTCAACTTGCATTATGTTTGTTACTTGTTGGAAAGCCATTGGCTCTCCTGCCCTTACCGAGTCACATAATACTCTCAAGGATTTTAATGGTACATGGTTTAAACCTTATGGTGTTCTTCCTTCGTTGTCTATTCCATTATAAGGTAAAGCGTTTAATGTCGAGGTGGAGGTATTTGATGCACCTCTCAATTACAACCTTCTACTTGGCTGTAGTTGGATTGATTCCATGCGCACAATTGTTTCTACTCTTTTCCATGTGTTACGTTTCCTGCACCAAGTAAAAGTCATTACTGTCGATCAACTGGCCTTATTTAATTCTGATTCAAATACTAGCAACATACCTTTCATTTCGAAAACACGTCCCAGTTATGATAATGTCGGTTTGGGTCTTTTAAAATATTCAACGTTAATGGGTACATTCCCCATTCCACCACCCGATATTCCTCCTCCTTTTTTCGCTTCAATTAACATGATATCAATAACTGTTAGTGAAGCTCATGAGTCTTATGACCCTTGGATAGTACCTAGCTCTGATGACTGTCTTCGTTACGATGACCAAATTCCTTTGAGTCCGATAGAATTGGCTTATCAAGCTATTCAATTGACAACTCAGTCTCCTCATTCTCTATGTGATACATCTCCTGATCCATTTCACGTGATATTTCCCACTAATGAGATGATCATGAAAGTTATGTTTATGGAAGATATTCCATGGGACGATGGGCATCATCATTCTATTATCTTTCTGGAACACGAGACCATAAAGAGTTATCAACGGATTTTGAATCCGTCTACCGTTGTTATTATTTCCTATGTTCCCGAACCAATGCACGATGTTTTGTATGAAGGGAAATTAGGAAATATTCCACCTATCGTCCCTCTTGATATCTCGATTAAACCCAAAGTCATGGAAAATGTTTACATCGGTGCCTTATGCTCTCTTGATGAGGTCCATATTTACAAATCCCTTTTCTAAGAATTTTTTGACGTTTTCGCCTGTAGTTATGAAAAAATTCCTGGTATTGATCCAGATATTGTTGTACATGAGATTAAGACTTACTTGGACACTAAACCCATTCGGCAGAGAATTCGCCCAGTACACCCGCGTAAATTTGTTGCTATTAATCTCAAAGTTGAAAAACTTCTTAAATATGGTTTTGTCTATCCTGTGGCTTTGACTGATTAGGTGTCCAATATTGTTCTAGTTAATAAGAAACAAGACACGATCTGTTTTTGTGTAGATTATAGGGATAGAAACAAAGCTTGTCCCAAAGACAATTATTCAACCCATTTCATTGACCAGATTGTTGACGAATGTATCGGGAATGAAATCTTCTCCTTGATGGACAATTTCTCCGGCTATAATCAAATCAATATTTTACTTGCGGATCAACATAAGATTGCTTGTATTTTCCCTTGGGGAACCTTCGCATATCAAAAACTACCTTTTGGTCTAAAAAATGTTGGTGTGATTTTTGAGCGCACTATGTCTTATGCTTTTCATGACATTAAGCACATTGTACAACCCTACCTAGAGGATCTACCGACACATTCTATGCATCGTCAAAATCACCTGACACATCTACGGGCCATTTTCTTATGCTGTCGTTATTATCACATATGATTGAATCCACACACATGTGTTTTTTGTGAGGAGTCCAGAAGAATTATTGGTTTTCTCATGTCTATACATGGGATTAGAGTAGACCCTCTGAAGGTTGAGGCTATCCTCAATTTACCTCCTCCTTCCACACTACTCCAACTCCAAAGTTTTCAAGGGAAGGAAATTTTTTTACGTCGATTCATTCCCAATTATGCTAAATTAACGAAAGGTTTTACTCGACTTCTTAAGAAAGGTTACGATTTTGTATGGGATGACATTACCAACAAACCCTTTGAAGCTTTGAAACTTGTCTTGACCTGTACACCACTTTTGTTTCCACCTGATTATAGTCAAGATTATTTCCTGTACTTAGCTGCTTCGAACTCTACCATTGCTATGGTTCTAGTCCAATAGGATAATTCGAAAGATGAACATGTTATATACTATTTGAGTCAGAGTCTCACGACCACCGAAACTAAATATTTACATGTGGAGAAACTGGCATTGGCAGTTGTTCATGTTGTTCAACGTTTTCGTCACTACATCTTATTATGCAAAACCACTGTCATTTTTGATTGCAACCCCATGCAACATATACTTACTCGAACATTGACGGGGGGAAATACTCTAAATGGATATTTATTCTCCAAGATTTTGATTTGCAGTTTGAACGTGCCAAGCCAAAGAAGTCTTTGGTTTTTTCTGAATTTATATCTGACCTTCCCTCTACTAAAACAAAAACTGTGGCAGAGGATTCCTTACTTGATGAATCTCTCTTTCTAATCGGTTTTGATGACATATTGTATGGAGGCATTATCATTTATCTCCAAACACAAACTTTCCAGCCTGATCTTTCTAGTACAGATCGTCATCGTATTTGGTATCAAGACCATCAATACATTATCCTTGGTGATACCCTTTACCGCCATGGTATTGATTCCATATTTTGACGATGTCTCACCTATGATGAAGCTGAGAAATCTTTGAATGACTGTCATTATCAAGCATGTGGTGGTCATATGTCTGGGTATGCCACTTCCCAAAAGATCTTAAGAGATGGTTATTTCCGGCCTTCATTGTTTATGGATTGCATTACTGTCGTCCAAAAATTCCACGCTTGTCAAACCTAAAACAATAAGATACAATCTCAACCTGATCCCTTACACCATGTAGTTTACTTTGGTCCATTCGCTAAATGGGGAATTGACTTCATGGCATGTAACCCTCACTTGGCCAGGGGGCATGGATACATCATCATAGCCGTGGATTATTTCAATAAATGGGCCGAGGCGATGCCTACATTTGACAATACCGGGAAAACTACATCATTATTCATATTCAATCATATCGTTACTAGATTTGGTGTCCCTCAAGCCATTGTCACTGACCATGGTAGTCATTTTCGCAATTTCATGATGTCTAAACTTACCAATAAGCTGGGTCTTCGACATGAAAACTCAACCCCTTATTATCCACAGGCCAATGGCCAGGTTGAAGAAATCAACAAAGTTCTCATTACCATGCTTCGACGGATGGTAAGAATTCACAAGTCAAGTTGGCACACGATGTTTTTCTCGACATTATGGGCCTATTGGACATTCATTAATTCTACCATGGGGTTCACACCTTTCCAATTAGTATATGGTATTGAATAAATTCCGTCGATTGAATGTGAAATCCGATCTTTGAAACTAGCTTTCAAAATTCTCCCTAACACTTCAGCTGAAGAGGAACGTCTTTTGTATTTGATGCAATTAGACGAGGCCCGTTGTGATGTTTCTTTAGTCATTGAAACTCAGAAAAAGCGATTCAAAGATCAATATGACAAGCATGTCAAACCATGTGTTTTTTTTTAGGGTGATTTAGTTCTTCTTTATGAACAAGATCGTGACTTATTAGGGGTCGGTAAATTCAAACCTATGTGGCGTGACCCTTATATTGTCAAATGCATGTTGGAGAAAGGGGCCTATGAGCTGGTAGATTATGATGGAATTCCTTTGAGTGAACCCAGAAATGGGCTTTACTTGAAGAAGTACTATGCTTAAACCATTTTGCATTAGTGTTGTGTATTTTTAGTGTATCATACCCTGGTGTACTTTTTCATTTTTGGTTCCTCCTTTCAGCTGCTTACCTTGCACTGTGCTTGGTTTCCAAATGTCGATGTCTTCACTACCCTATATCAAATTTGTTGATGGTGCTAGTCACAGTACTCAAAACTTAGCATCTGCTGCTTGGGAAATCTATGCACCTATGGATGAATTGATCAGTCTACATGGTGTTTGTCGTGGTTGTGCAAATAATAATATCATGGAATACAATGCAGTTATCGAATTGTTAACTAATTCCTTTTCACTTGGCATCTGTCATCTTATTCTATGACTTGATTCATAGTTAGTAGTACTACAATTGAGTAACATTTATTCCATATGAAGTCCTACTTTGTTAAGGGTATATTTACGAATCCGCCTCTTGGAAATACATTTTGATTACATTGAATATCAACATATTCCTAGATGTCTAAATACATTGATAGATGCATTGGCTAATCATGTGTTATACACACATTTGAGACATTTATAAACCCAATCACACCTTTTAAAAAAACAAGTAAGTTGGTAGGAACTTTATATTTATAACGATAAAAGTTACAAAAAAAAGTGTTTGTCCAAAGACCAAAATATAAAAAAGTGAAGCTCATGGCTTCATGTACAAAAAAAATCAAGGATTTTTCTCACTGTAACAAGAGAATGCATGTGACACTTTACAGAGAAGTCGATGAATAGATGCAGATACTCCCTCTGTGTGGCGTTGATAGTGCATAGGAATTTCATCCACTGTGGCATCAGGGACATGCATGGTTAGTCCCTCTAGGTTCTGTTCAATAGCCTCGAGATCTGTGACAACTATCCCTGCTACAACACCTATCTCTCCTTGCCTCTGGATGAGAGAAGATCCTGGAGGACAATAAGGCCCCACATATGCATTATTGAGATAACTTTATTAGTCTTGGATAGATGACACAAAAAATATTTTATATAATTAAAATATCAAAAACATTATATAAACAAAAATTTCTTTCTTACTTATGTTTCCCCACTGGGATCCCTCAGGAAGAGATAAATTTGGATCCCCACGGAAATTCGTTCCGACGTATGCATAGTCTTCCACCGTGAGTAGTTGATTCCTCAGCCATTGGAAGAAAATATCGTCATACTTGATAATGAGAACACCACCATGACGATCCATTAGATCCACCCACCTCTTCATCCATGGATCTTATGGAGAAAGCATACCCCACTCCACCTGTAGACATAGCAAATTAACTCTCTCCAGAAAGAAGGACACCAAAATGGACCTGTATCCAAATTGTTTCAACCAACCGTTTCAAAACTTTGTGAGTTGTTTTTTCATTCTTTTCAGGACACCCTCACACCATTTGAAGACTCTGGGTTCCATGCACTCTATCGCATACTGAAAATGGATTTGCAAATCCATATGGGGAGCTTCACTCCATTCCATGTGGGTAATGGTGTAAAGGATAGTCTACAACGGTAAATACCAGACATCTCTGATGGCTACCTTGCCACTATGTTTTTCGGTACCTGGCACACAATGGTGGAAAACATAGTAATCCATAGGTTCACCCCCACCCCTGCTGCCTGTGAGTGATACCCGTGAACCATGACGAGACAACCCTATCAGAAAATAGATTTCCTCTATATCTATTGTAAGTGTATGAAAACCCACATGAAAGGCTTGTTCGTTCACATGCCACATGTGAACCAAATACTCTAGCAACCTCAACTAGGCTCTCATGCCCTAAATCCTAAAAAATTTGAGTAACCCACATTTCCTTAGAGCCATAAATGTTCTCGGGTCATTCCTGAAAAAATAATCCTCTTCCTCATGCTCTCTCTCATGCCACACAAGCATATTGACCAAGGAAATCCTTTCAAGGAACATTAAAAGAAGATTAGAAACATAAAAATTCCATTCTTGGATGTTTTTCTAGTTATTTTTATCTTTTCAAAAATTTGATTGTAGTCATCGCAGGGCTACGTTTTCACGTAGAGAGACGTCATCGCACCCTACCTATGGGGTCTCCTGCGATGATGCAAGATCGTCGCAGTTCACGATACAATGTACCTGCAATGATCTAAATACGTAGGTAGCCCAAAAAATCAACCTAACATCCAAATTTTACCAATGAAAACAAAATTTGAAACCATGAAAAGATAAAGAAGAAGAAGATTACTTGTTTGATGGAGACAGTTCACAAAATCATCCACCACATGCTCCTCAATCAACAGTTGAAATTTGGGGAGAAAAAGGGTTTTGAAGAACTATTTGGGTAAATTTGCAAATGAAATGGTAAAATGGTGTTTTAGGCCTATTTTTTTTATTTTTTTACGACTTTTTATTGCAAAATTATATTATTTTTATATTTTATCCATGCCCTAAAGTCTAACCTTGGTAAAGTGTTGACTTTTGCAGATTAAAAGGTCTAGGGACAAGACGTTTGAACAGGGGTCCACTCTTTTTTATTTGTTTTTGCATATTTTTCTTATCTATAGATCCTTTTAGGGTTTTTCAGGAAAAACTCTGAGCACAGTCTTAATTATTTCTCTCTCTCGTGAAACCATGAGAATGTAATCGAGTAATATTTTTTCATTTTTTGAACTCGCGTTGGTAATTAGAAAAATGAAACCTATGGAGTATCCTTTAAGCTCTTTTCAATCTCCCTAAACATGAAAAGATAGCCGAGCGACCTTGTTCTTTTCAGGCTCATAAAAGTATTTGAAGGAAATGTATGATGAGCGGTAGGTTATCTCTTTTTCGGTCTCATCAGACTAACTTACGAAAAAGGACCTTATAGAGTTCTTTTTAAGTGTTTTTCAGACTCTTTAAAAATGAAAAAACCATGAGTTTTCTTTCTTTGGACTCATTAAACAAACATCGAAAGGCCCATATGGGATCAAACCAATCCTTCTTAGGGTTTGTTAAACATACTCCAAGGGACTCGTCTGAAGGATGAGATTACATTTATAAGTATATGTTATCCTCCTCAATATTGTGTAAAAATAAAAAGGTACTCACTAGAAATGGTGGGGGGAAATTGGGAAAGAAATGTGTCTATGTATTTGTATTAGTGGCAGTAATAGTCGCTCTTGAACATGACACCCCCATTCATCATTGTATCCGAGTTGGGAAATCCATTTGTCTCTTGTTTGACCATATACAATTCCATATGTTGGGTCCTCCTTGAGTCAATGTTTCCAATAAAATTGTTGCGTCGTTCATATGTTCAAGAGAAGTCTAACCTAAACAAGCCTTCTATAAAATCAACCATCTACAGTTATACATTTTCTACCATGTCGACCTTCCCTGAGTCAGTTTCGAATTACTTCATAATCTAATCTACTTCAAATCTATTACATATTTCATGTCATTGATGGGGGATACATCAATGCCCTCCTATGACAATTCTTTTCCTTTCAATTTCAACTCATTATCCAGGAACAAGATTTAGAAATCATTCAGTACCTTAGAGCCTG
>ML782559.1:509516-530360 GCA_009831015.1 Picea engelmannii | reverse complement strand
TTTCTTTATTTGTTCATTAATTCAATTTTATTTTAAACATAATTCATGAACTTATTCATTCAATCAATTAGGTTAATAACATTCCTTCCTTTGTACTTGCACCTTCCAACTATAATAATTTATTATATATTTTGATATGATGATGGGAAAAGTGTTTATTTTGTTTACAAATTACTTAATTGGTTTCAATCAAAAACTCATTTACAATTTTTTATATTCACAATCATACAACTCTATGATGTTCTTGGTTTTTCTTTGTGAAATTTAAAGATAAGACCTAGGACCATAAAAAAATTATTTATAAGAAGAAGATGAAACATTAAAAATATTTTATATATCCATAATTGTCTCATCAAAACTATTTTCCAACACTATGAACATAAAAAAAATTGAAAATTTTCAACATTAAGGTCAAGGGTAAGTATGTCAACGTACCTGGTTAATGAACAACATCCAACTCTATACTGAAGAATACTCGAAACTCTCAAGATTGGATATCCAGAGAATAATGGTGAATGAATGCCATCATTATTCTTATTAGAGTGTAGGTAGATAATTGATAGAGTTTGTTAGATAAATGAGAGTATTATTAATAATCAGTGAGATATATATATTTACATTTCAAATTTCAAATTTGGTATGTAAGATATATATATATATATTCTTTTGGTATAGAAATTTTTTATGTTTAAATTTTATTTAAAATATTTATTAATATTAGAAAATAAAATAAATAAATATATATATATATATATATATATATAATTTAAAGATTAATTTATATGACATTTAAAATGGTATGTATTATTGGATGAATCTAAAAGGTTACTCATGTCTCTTTCTTCTAAAATGTGAGATTGTTACACATCAACATTACTCGCTTCGATAAGTGTTGCAAGTGTCGTATTTTGCTCACAAATGTCGCAAGTGTCAAGTAAAGCATACTACCATGATGCCTATGTCATACTTATAACAACGTCAAAAAGAAACTTAAAACAACTCAAACACTTGATTTGGAGGAAGAGGAATGGTTAACTGGAGTTATGTACCTCTTACCATCTGAAAGAACCATTGAATCTGGGTTTTTAGAGGAAAGTGCTCCCCTATACCTCTATTAGGAGCGTTGACGCTCCCCTATAGAGTGTTAGGGAGTGTTATAACACTGAACAACCTTTCTGGAGGAGCGTTATTGCTTTTAGGAGTGTTGGAGCCCCCCTAAAGCCTACTAGGGAGCGCTATAGCGCTCTGATGGCCCTTTTGAGGGAGCGCTGCCTATTCTAGGCAGCAGTTGGTTTGTTGAGGAGAATAAGGGGAAGATCTTTTCAATCTTGGAAGGCAGTTGGATTCGAACCCTTGGTCCAGCCATGATCCTAGGGAAGATCCCTGACTCAAGGAGGAGAATCCTCAACTTACCCTAAATATACCTCAAGAGGTTAGGCCTCTCTAAACCTATATAAGAGGGCTTTCTCATGGTGAAAAAGAGGAAGAATTAGAAGCATGAAACCTATGATCTCATAGGAAACACACAGTGAACTAGAGGGGAGTAATCAGTGAAGTTGCTTTCATCCGAATCGTGGCTCTTTTGAGCAAGGGTTAGATAAAGAGGATTTGACGAAGCTGTTGCATTCGCATCTACGGTTGTAAGTTTCTTTCGTTATTGTTCTCATCAATATGACACGCTTGGTCTGTTTCTTTCTAGTTTGTGCTTAATCTCGCATGAATTTGTCTCTAATAGATAGGTCTATTTCAAGGTAATATCAGTAGAGTAGGAAGTGGTTGTACTATTGTTTGTCTAGAGGGCTTATCAAGGAGTGAAAGATTGGAGCTCAACTCGGAGCATGTAGGGATAAACACCGGTAAAAGGTACTTATTTTCTCCTTCCTCCTCATACATTAGTTTATATAGATCTAAAAGGAAGTCAGTGTCCATGATAAGCATATTTTGTCTTAAGAGTTAAGAGTCTAGCTCTCAAGAGGAGATCTACCTGTCCACAGGGAGATTTTCCTTTAACAGAAACTTGCGACCATACTCGGGAATCGAATCAAAACTTTTGGTTTTGATTTTTCCTCATAGGCCTTGTCTTACCCTTTGATTGTTTTCAGGCCTTGTTCACCCCATTTGTCTGATCTCATATGCTGATTGACTCCTTACCCCATCACACTCAGCTTGATTGCCAAAATTTGACTGAAATTTTGGGTTTCTGGACATTTTCATGAGATTTTTAAGCCTGGCGCCCCTGTGACCATGTTAGAAGAACGTCAGTGCTCCCTGGATGTGTTAGACAGAGCGCTATAATGCTTGGTGCCCCTTACACCAGAGTGCCAGCTCTCTTTTGGCAAAAACTTTTCCAGAATTGCTTTTTCTAGGGTCCAATCTTTGTGTTTCACTTGTTGAGCCTCTCTGTGAGTCAATGCTTCTTCCTAGTGAACTTTGATATCCTTCCTTCTAAGGAACAAATACCTTGTTGTTCAGATTTTGTGGCCTTCTTCATTTTTTTTTGAGTTTTTTCTGCTGTTGGGAGTTTGAAATCAATCCACTATTTTTTTTTTCTCCTATCTGACTGAGCAAAAAACTCTGGTGAAGGACATCAGAAGTCTACGAATCTCCTCATTTGTTTTTTTTTTAGGTAATTGTTCTCGAACATCTCTCTTTTGTGTGAAATTATTGATTTTCTTTGTTATCTTTGTTTTCTTTTGCTTCCTGTTTTCGATCATAACAAGATGGTGTGTTGTGTGTACGAAACCTGCTTATGCTTCTCTCAGTTTCCTTGATCTAAAAGATTAATTGGCAGGGGAAGTGTCGTATTGAATTAATCATTATTCACACACAAACAATAAAGAGACACCTTAGTGATTGATTTGCATATTAGAAGACATTTCTAATAAGTTTTAGCATCACATTGGATTTGATTTGGAAAATTTGTTTGAGGACATTCCTTATTAGTGTTTGATAGTGAAAACAACTCTCTCTCTCTCTCCCTTAAATAGACATTCATCGAAAAGAAATGAATGCTTATCATCTTTTATGCATTTTTTGGGGATTGAGTCATCATTCCATCTGTTTCACTTTCATACACCCCTTTTTGAGTAAAGAACAACTGTAAAATGAACGCTAATTAAAAATAATCTAGAACATTTTTTTTCTAGGATCTTCCACCAACAATAGACTAGGATTAGCACTTTGGATTAGGCTGTGAGCATAACTCTCCAAAGTTTCCAAAACAAACATTAGAATCTTGAGCTAGGGAGAGTCAAATCCAATTGTCGTATAAGTTTGTTGGGATCCTCCTCTCACACAGGGGTTACGCATGAGGTCGCACTCGAGAAAGCTACGGAGATTATCCCTCCGTGGTTTGACTAATTGTAGTAGTCAGATCGTATTATGGGGATCACTTAAAGGTATACCCACAATGTTGAGTGGAAGCCTTTCAAGTTGATTTCGGGCTAGATACCCTGCCCTTACGTTCAGACTGGATTATCGACTGTACCCGCCCAGGGGCTGACTACGAATTGGTAACCTTAGTAGCCGCAATATTTAGGGTCTTACACAAGGTGACAGTGAAGGGAAGTCTCACTGTACCTGTAACAGACATTGGTCAAACTCACTCGGGCTCCTTGGAGGGTAAATCCACAATTATTGCGTGGAAGCTTGCACCAAGGTGAAAGTCCGTTAAGCAGGTCGCCATTGTAACTGTTCCAACATATCCCAACCCCTTCTTGACTTGATCATGCGACGTTGGATTTCATCACCAACTAGCACGGTAATCGAGAGAAGGTTTTGTTTGCTTGGTTGTGATTCCTAGATTCTATTAGCGTATGCTGTTTCTTTTCGGTAGTTGGCCATAGATTTTTTTTGTCGATTTTTTTCGCCAACATCGACCCTCCACGTCATTCACATAGGGTATAGGGGCTTCCTCCAGAAAATATGGAAGATACTACCCCTTTACCCCCTCATTCTATGGAGGAATCTCCTCAACAAAGCGAGGTTCACGACATTATAACCTCCCAAGAGGAAGTTCCCACCTCTTTAGAGAATTTTCGAATTGTTTCAGAGTCTCTGGAGGCTTTCTGCATTCCTGAGGGATATGAGAGGTGTGTTCTCCAACTGAATTCAGCCAACGAATTTGTGATTGTCAATCCTTCTGACGTTCCGACTGGGTCTCATTCAAACCCTCTTGTCGAAGACCCCTTTTGGACCACAGATGTTGTTCGAAGCCCACCGCGCACGGTGCAGGACCTTTACGGAACAGGAATAGGTGTCGATGTGCCTGTTACCTACACCATACCCTTAGATCATTTTACCGGTACTACCATTTTTTCAACTACACCGTCCATTGATCCGAACATGTTGTCCGTCGGCCCAAGGTCCACTTTTTCTCTCCAGATGGCCCATTCTACAATGGTCCCTCATGTTCCGACTATTCCCACCGGTAATGTGGTGGTTAGCCAAGCCACAATTGGCACACCACTAACACCTAGACCTTCATCATCACTCCCTTTTGGGTACAAAGCACTGAATTCTTCCATTTTCACTACTACCCAAGTTATTCCTGGAAGTTATATACCTATACAACAACCCAGAGGGACCGGTGTTGGCAGCTTTAATACATTAAGAAACACCAGTCAATCGTTTACGTCTAGTTCCCAAATCCCGGGATCTCAACTTCATGCTGGGGGGAATCCTCTCGCCAGAGGACAACCTCCATTTGGAGGGCACCCTCATGCTGGGGGGAAACCTCAAACCGGAGCTTACCATCAACCGCATGGACAAAATGTTTCTACAACACCCAATCCGTGGAATATCCCTTTTCTAGGAAACCCACAGTTCTCGGGAGGACACAATCCTCAAGCTCCATAACAACCTCTGCCTCCTCAAGGGACTCATCTGTATCCTCCTTATGGAAAAAACATATGCCCCCCTTATGGGAAAACCCCAAATCCGACTTATAATCCTCAAAACCCATCTGGTTATCCTCCACTCGCACATGTTTCTTGAACCCCCTCAAATCCTGTGTACCATGGTCAACACCAACCTTATACAAGAGGACTCACTGGTTACAATTATCCACCTAACCCAGTGTATGGTCCTACTAGTGTTCCTATGCCACACCAGTATCACCCGCGGGTTAACCGACAACTACCTTTCCTGGCAACTCTGGATCTACCATACTTGTCTCGGTTAAAGAATGATCCTATTTTTCATTCTCTTGTTTGGCCAGCTATTCCAGCTAAACTTCCTTCTGATATTCCAAAATTCGATGGAAATTCTGGAGAAGACCCAAACAACCATGTGATGACTTTCCATTTGTGGTGTTCATCGAACTCCCTCATGGATGATTCTATACGTTTGCGTCTTTTCCAACGAACACTTACGGGTTCTTCAACAAAGTGGTATATTGAACTACCACATGCTTCTTTTCATGATTTCAACTCCCTTGCCATGTCTTTCCTCACACACTTCCAACTACCCATTCGATACGAGACGGGTACCGAACTATTAACCTCCCTTCGTCAGACAAACCCCGTACATATCTCTGATCATATTCATGAATGGAGACGACGACGAAGGTTAATCAAAGCGATCATTCCTGACCAATTATTAGCGGAATGGTTCACTAAATCACTGTTACTCCCGATTGCTCGTGATGTTGCCATGGGTGGTGTAGTCACCGAGGAAGAATCTATTTCTCGAGCTCAATACTTAGATTTGGTTTATTCACAATATGGTACTCTGTACGAATTGATATCAAATTCTACCCATGCCACTACTGATCCATCCAAACCATCGTCTGCATCGCATGCGGATGGAGTCATTGGCTCCGTCAAAACCAAATCTACTTCTCAGTCGAGTGGAACAACCCAGCAGTCCACTTCGACGTTTGCTCCTAGTTCGACCACACTCTCTTCTACCTCCCCTCAAACTCAGGTCTCTGAGGTGAATACAGTCCAATCGACCCCTTCACAACAATCTAGAGGTAAGAAGAAAACAAGAAATAGATCAAAGAAAAACAATAACAATGAACAACCAAAAAATCAAACTCAAACCCCTGCTGCCGGAAAACAACCACAACGGAAACCAAAATTCCCATGTCTCATTTGCAGTGATGATCACTACACCTGAAATTGTCCACATCGCGAGGAAGTGGCCAAACGTTTTAAAGGAAATTCACAACTCATTGTGCTTACCCAACCTTTTCCACAGCAGAAATCCTTGGTTGCTCAAGCCCCCACTCCAGGGGGCAGTTCCAACCAATCCTATGATGAGGCCTCAACAAGTGCCCACATTTACATGTTTAACGGGATTAATCTGACCACTCGCACTATGACATATGACACACCGATTAAACCTGATAAGCCGAAGATCACTAACGGTTCCTTACCGGACCCATCACCATCCTCCGTTAGTCCTCCGTCTGCTAGCCCTTCATCCGGGCCACTCCAGATCGAGAAACCTTTGTTTGAATCCATCTTATGCCCTCCTAAGAGAACTATTCAGAAATCTACCTTTAATCCTAGTTCACGGGCTGCCCAAAACTACAACATCGTTGAAGATTTGGCTCAGGCACCGTGTGTTATGTCTGCGTTGGAAGTTCTACAACACTGTCCCAGTCAACGTAGAACGCTCTTGGCTGCCATTTGCGCTTTCGATCCTGAGTCCTCTAATAACCTCATGTTTAATCTGGATGATCATCAGCCTCGACTCTCCCACCAACTATCTTTTCAAATCGATGTTGTTGTTCATAATCAACAAATCCACCAAACTATCTTGGATGAGGGAGCCTCTACTTGTGTCATGTCTTTAGCTTGTTGGAAAGGCTTGAAATCACCTGCCCTTAACAAATCCCCTATGATGTTACGCGCTTTCGATGGGCAAGGTTTTCATCCTCACGGACTTTTACAATCCTTAGCCGTTCAGTTGGGCGACAAAACTGTTACTGTTGATGTCGAGGTGGTCAATGCCCCCCTCAATTACAACCTATTAATCAGAAGAAGTTGGTTCTATGCTATGACTTTTGTCGCCTTGTCGGTGTTTCAATGTGTACAATTCCCCCATCAAGGCAAAATTCTCATTATCGACCAACTAGATTTATGTACACCCGATGCTCGTGCTCCTGTTACCAACAACATTCCTTTTTTGGGAGACCACAAAGTTACGTATGAAAGCGTTGGTGTTGGTTTGTTGAAAGATTCTAGCCTTATGGGTACCTTCCCTATACCACTTCCACCCACCACACATCATATTGCCACCGTCAATATGATTTCAACTATGGATTATCAATCTTTGGAATCATCTGACCCTTGGATTGTACCTAGTCCTATGGAATTCGATGTACTAGGTGACACCATGCCAGTTAGCCTAGTCGAGGCTGCATACGTTGCTATTCAATCTGCCTCACCCTCCCCGGACAACCCACATCTATTGGCACCTGATGCCTACTCGATGTCGTCATGGTTGGATTCCCTATCGTCTGTAATCGATTACATTTCCCAAATTTTTCCTTCTGAAAAATCTATAATGGAAATGGTTAGTATTGACGACGTACCTTGGGATGATAACCATCATCGATCCTCTTTTCTTCCACCTCTAGAAGAAATTCACAAAGACATACACTCTGTCTTCCCTCCTGATGTTACCAATTCTCCACAATCCCCCATCCTCACACAAGATACTCTTTCTGAAGGGAATCTAGGTAACATATCTACTACGATCATTATTGGTATTTCGATCGAAGAAGGCGTTGTGGAAAACGTTAACCTTGGTGCTAATTGCACACCCGAAGAAGTGGTATCTTACACCGCTCTGTTTAAATAATTCTGTGATGTCTTCACTTGGAGCTACAAAAAAATTCCAGGGATCGACCCCTCAATCGTCGTGCATGAAATCAAGACTTACCCAGGTGAGAAACCTGTTCGACAAAAACTCCACCCAGTTCATCCCAATAAAATCACAGCTATAAAGGCAGAAGTTGAGAAAATTTTGAAATCTGGCTTGATCTATCTTGTCCCTTTGACAAAATGGGTCTCCAACCTTGTTCTGGTTTCCAAAAAACAGGGGACCATTCGCATCTGCGTTGACTATCGGGATCTCAATAAGGCTTGTCCAAAGGACAACTAACCTACGCCCTTCATCGACGAGATCATTGATAATTGCGCTGGGAGCGTAATCTTCTCTTTCATGGATGGTTTCTTAGGGTATAACCAGATTGAAATTTTACCTGTTGATCAACATAAGACAACCTTTATCTGCCCATGGGGAACTTTCGCCTACCGAAAGCTCCCTTTTGGTCTCAAAAATGTTGGTGCTACTTTCCAGTGGGCTATGTCGTATGCTTTCCACAATATCAAGCATATTGCAGAACCTTACCTCGAGGACTTACCTACCCACTCATCCAATCGATTAGATCATGTTGATCACTTACGGGCTATTTTTCTTCGATGTTGGTTTTACCGTATCTGCTTCAACCCACATAAGTGTATTTTTGCTGTTGAATCTAGTCGACTCCTCGGTTTCGTTGTCTCTAAAGACGGGATTTGGGTGGATCCCTTAAAGATTAAGGCTATTTTGGCCTTACCCCTGCCTACTAGTTTGACCCAACTCCAAAGTTTTCAAGGGAAAGAAAAATTCCTTCACCGTTTCATTTGTAACTACGCTGAGGTAACTAAAGGATTCATGTGATTGTTGTAGAAAAACACCCCTGTCATCTGGGATGACATCGCTCAACGATCATTTGATGCTCTCAAGCATGCCTTGACCCATGCACCTTTGTTGCATCCTCCAAAGTATACAAAGGACTACATCCTTTACTTAGTTTCCTCCACTTCCACTATTGCGATGGTGTTAGTCCAGGAGGACCCCAACGGTGAGGAACATGTGGTCTATTACCTGAGCAAGAGTCTATCTGGGCCCGAACTCCAATATTCACATGTACATAAACTGGCTTTGGCAGCCGTTATCGCTGTCCAAAGATTTCGCCATTACATCTTGCTACGCACCACCACTGTGATCGCGGACTCGAACCCCATGTACCATGTCTTGACACATCAAGTGCTCAGAGGTAAATAATCCAAATGGATCGTCATCCTTCAGGAATTCGATCTTGAATTTGCAAAGTCCAAAGCCAAAAAGTCCTTGGTGTTTGCGAAGCTTATTTGTGACCTTCCCCATGCTGATGAAGATATTGAGCCTAGAGATTCTCTCCCTGACGAAACTCTTTTCCTCATTAGAACCTCGGATCCTTGGTATGGAGACATCCTCCTTTATCTCCAAACCCAACTCTTTCAGCCTAACATTTCCTGTGAAGAGCGTCGACGTATTCGCCACCATTATCGCCATTACCTTATCGTCGGCGACACCTTGTATCGCCATGGTATTGATACTATCCTTCGACAATGTTTGATTCATGAAGAGGCTAAACGCGTTATGAATGACTGTCACCTTGGAGCCTGTGGCGGTCACCTTTCTGGGATGGCTACAGCCCAGAAAATTCTATGTGCTGGCGATTTTTGGCCCTCGATTTTCAAAGATTGTATTGCGGCATTCAAAAAATGCCCACCCTGCCAAGTTTTTAATAACAAGGCACACACCCACCCTGCTACGCTGCACCCCGTTATCGCCATCAGCCCCTTTGCCAAGTGGGGTATCGATTTCATGCAATGTAATCCTACCTCAGCCGGGGGGCACGGTTATGTAATCGTCGTTGTCGACTACTTTACAAAATGGGTTGAGGCTATGCCTACCTTTCTGAACAATGGTCACACTGCAACTCTTTTTGTTTTTAACCACATCATAACTCGTTTTGGTGTACCACGTGCCATTTTCACCGATTATAGTTCACACTTTAAGAACCATATGATGAGTGAATTGCATGCCAAGTTGGGTTTTCGCCATGAAAACTCTTCCCCATACTATCCTCAGGCCAACGGACAAGTTGAAGCCATCAACAAAGTTCTTAAAACCATGATTCAACGTATGGTAATGGAAAATAAGACATCCTGGCATCTACAAATTTTCTCCGCTCTCTGGTCTTACCGTACTTCCGTGAAAACCGCAACGGGATTCACTCCTTTCCAGCTAGTGTATGGCATCGAAGTTGTTTTACCAATCGAGTGTGAGATTCCATCTATGAAACTTAAAGTAGAACTCTTACCCCATACTTTTACCGAAGAAGAACGTTTCTTATATCTGACCAAACTAGATGAAACACGTTGTGATGCTTCTCTTGTTAACGAGGCACATCAGAAATGGATAAAAAACCAATACGACAAATCTATCCATCCTCGGACTTTTGCAGAAGGAGACTTAGTCCTCGTCTATGACCAGGCTCATGACAAACTAGGGACAGGTAAATTAGAACCTCTGTGGCATGGCCCTTACATTGTGAAATGTGTTTTGCATAGAGGCGCCTACGAGTTAGTTGATTACGACATAATCTCCCTAGGAGAGCCCTGGAACGGGCTTTACCTTAAAAAGTACTATGCCTAGATCACCTAGCATGTGTACTTTGTACATTATTGTATTTTAGTTTGGTGTGTCTGTTTCTTTTGTGTGCTCGAGTCTTTACCTTTGCCACTCATAACTGTGTCTTGTGTTTTCATGCGCAGATGATGTCTTCCTTTCCTATCTTTGTCGGGTTTGCGGATGGCGCTAGTCGACACACCCAGAACGTTGCTTCTGCAGCATGGGTCATTTACCAATCTGATGAGTTGGTGAGTTCAGGAGGTATTTGCTTAGGACCAGCAACTAATAACATGGCAGAATATCATGCTGTCATTGGACTTTTGACCCAATCCTCCTCCCTAGGTATCTCTCATATCATTGTTAACCTAGACTCACAACCCGTGGTCTGCCAACTTAATCATATCTACGCTATTCGTAATCCTATCCTGTTATGTCTCCACCTATGGGTTCGTCATCTTGAACGAATATTTGATTACATTGAATACAAACATATTCCAAGAGAACTCAATAATGTTTCGGATTCGTTAGCCAATTACATCATGGATTGATATCTCGCCCATAGATAAGGTTTCATGAAGGAAAACAAATTGTACACCACATGTAAATTAAAACACATCACATTAAAGACATCATCATTTACAAATCTTCTGGCACTGTAAAAACTCGGAACCGTATATATAGCGTGACTGAAAATGTTTTGATTACATCAAAAGTATTTGGAAGAGAAAAATTTTGGGTCTTCACACCCATACAACATCGTCCGAAAAGTCATACAAAATATACAATCTCCGGAGAGACTCTAATCTCTCTACACTGCATTATGCTGAGAATAACACATCACTGCGCGCACTACTCGTCTCAAAAGAGAGTTGAAATTCTCAAGCACCCCCACGGTATGTCTCTGTAGATGTAAAGGCACTTCTCCCCTCTGTAGAGGAGGAATGCCCATCGTAAGGCCTTGAAGGTTTCTTTCAACCTCCCGGAAACCTATCACTGGTTCCCCTAGATCTACTGCAACCTGAGCATCCCCGCGACGTCTCGGTACTAGTATCTCATTTGGATGCACTACTCCCTTGTCTGCATGTTGAAAACAATACATCCGTTAGAAACTCTTCTACGTACCCAAAAAAAAAATATACATATGTTAAAAAACTTAAAAAAAAAAACACTAGACAAGGTATTGTTTAGTCTCTCACGTGACACATCCTAATCTTCCCTCGCTGGTAGAATTAGATCCATACTCCTGCAGAATTCCACCTCGGCATATGGAAAGTCTTCTATCCAAAGATATTGGCGTCTCAGCCAAACGAAGAAGTCACCAGTGAAGCAGAATTCTGACTCTGCCACTAGTCTCGGAGATAGACTAGTCCATCGTTCCATCCATGGTTCTCCCACTGGTTGTACTGCCAATGCAATCTGAGGCTGCATCTATGGGATGCTCTCTAAGAAGAATGAGACTAAGACAGAACCATATCCAAACTGCTTTTGCCCCATCCTACATATTGAAATCTATTCCTTCACGTTCCGAAGAAACCCTGCACTCCAGTTAAACAGTGTTGGCTCTAAACACTGTACACCATAAGCTACCTGTGATATTGATGCCAGATGTGCGTTGTTTCTTCTTGTCACACTCATGATGGCGAACAAAATAGACCGAAGGGGTAATTCTATGATATCCTTGATTGGGATTCTACCTCCCACTAGTCTTGCCCCTGGGACACAATGACGTGCCAGGTACACATCCACTTATTCAGGAAGCGCCCTCTGTCTGGAAAAATCTATAGGAGCCCCTCTTTTTGAGAGGCTGGTCAAGAAGTATACATCTTCCAACTCGATGGTTAGAAGCTATGTTCCAATCCAAAACCCTTGCTTTGCGACATCCCACAAGCTGATTATGTGCTCAAGCAGAAGGATCTCTTTCTTCGTCTTTTGTAGTTTGAAGAATTTGAGAAGGCCACAATCTCTCAATGCATCCCATGTGCGAGGACTCCGTAAAGAATCCAAATCATCGAGCTCATGCTCCCATTCCTTCCATTCAATCATGGTCGTTGCCGAAATCACCTAGAAACAAAAAGAACAAAGAACTTCATTATTCAATTTTTCGACAATTTCTTAAGTAATTAAAAAACTTGAAATTCATCATCCATGTTGTTCAAAAAGGACCATGCCCTCTTTTTATTACTCAATAATCACCACGCCGCCCCATAGCCTACAATAAAACGTTTTAAATTAAATTAACTTTCATCAATGGCTGCGTGGGCACTTTTTTGGGTTTCTTATGTATTCCTTAACAAAAATGACCTATCTACTCAAGCATCAAGGCATTGGCATCTATGCTACAACCCTCTGAAGGCGTTTTTGTAAACAAATGTATTTTTCCCATTGTTTTGAACAGGGGCCGATTTGATCCTTTTTTTGGACGACCTAGGGCTTCGGTTTTTTATTCAAATGTTGTTGTGAAAACAAATTTTGAACCATGTAATTGAAAGAGGAGGAAATGAAGATCTTCCAAACGGAGAGAGAAATGATCAACCGTAGCTCCAGTACCAAGCAAAACAAGATCCACCTCCAAAATGAGAATCTCCACTCCTACAAATCCTTATGCAAATGAAATGGTAATTGAAGATTTTTCTCGTATTACTATTTACAAATTTCCATTTTTTTATAAGGTATAGTTATTTGTGGGTTTCTTTAACAATATAATGACCTCACTAAACCTCTAGATTGTAGTTTTGACATTGTAGATTTCAAAGCAGTTTTGATCGTTTGTTTACCTTATCACATCTATGAGCATAGTCTTAGTTCGTTCTCAAGCTCGAGAATATAAGAACGCACCGGGAAAACTTTTATCTTTTTTTCGGACCCGTATGGACACATGAAAAAGGAACCCCCTAGAGTTACCTTTAAACTCTTTTCAGACTCTCTAAACATGAAAAGATCGTCGAGTGATCTTGCTTCCTTTCACACTCGTTAAAAGGTTTGAAAGGGCATCTTTCGAGTGGTAGTTTATCTCTTTTTCGACCTCATGAGACTAACTGTACGAAAAAGGAACTGAGAGAGTTCTCTTTTAAGTGTTTTTCCAGACTCTATAATCATGAAAAACCTTCGAGTTTTCTGTCTTTGGACTCGCTAAAACAAACATCGACAGGCCCATACGGGACTGAACCCTTACTTCTTCCAGTTCTTTAAACAAAGGAAGAGGAACTTACCAAAGGTGAGTTATATCGAGCTTGTGTTACCCTCCTTGAGCTCGTTAAATTAAAAAGAGGTACTCGTCTATCTGGATGGGGGAAAAATTGAAAGAAGCAAGCCAAGCAATTTTTTGAGAACATTACCAAGTAACTCTTAGAGTCTCCCTTGAACACGACACTTTGTCTTTTTCACGCATTATAATCCATTTAACCTCTGCACTGAGCCAATCCTTTGAGTATCTTTCACTCCTCTGGGTCACCTGACGTAAGTCACAACATCCATTGCATCATCAAGTTTTGGTCCATGTCATGTTTCTACTGTCGTGCCTCAGTGTTCAAGGGAAGTATCCACCTCGAGAGTCAGCCGTCACAAATATCTTGTCTCAATACCCGTGTCAGTCCATGTTCATTTGATCTACCAATTACATCTCTATGTTCATATCGTGTCGTTGATGGGGGATACATCAAGGCCCTCCTTTAACGAGTCTATTCTTGTCGACTTCAACACATTATCCAGGAATTAGACTTAGAAACCAGTTAGTACTTTGGAACCAGCATGTCTCAATGGCAGGCCTCCTCACGTTCGAGAGCGGGTTTACATCATTGACCTCTGATCGGATGATTCCACGGATGTTCGACTTTAGCTCATCCATTCACATTCGTTGGAATGTACTAGGGTATCTTGGGAATCATTGACATTAATGGTGATCCCCCTCGTGCTTGTTAACGGTTTACATCATTGACCGGTAATCAAGTGGTTTCTGCCATGTTCGACATCAGGATATCTATTCACATGGTTAGATTGGTACTACATCGGGATCAGTAAGAAGACCCTGGGTTGAGTCATCACTCTGATATGTACTTTGCCCAGGTTGTGAAGGAGTTTCTCTTGAACAGTGGCCCATATACTATCACATAGATCCACTTTGTATTGGTCATGGCTATGTCTTGTCATCTCGTAGATCCACTGTGTATTCTTTGTGGCTACGATCAGTTCAGGTCATAAGAGTATAGATCCACAATGTATCCTCGGTGGCTATACCTTTAATCAATATAATTATGGATCCGTAGTGTATTTTATGGCGGACATATCTTGCAAGTCTTGATCAAGCATAGGTATTCCTGCCTTGGGTTTGAAACATGTCATAATATTGGTTGGATGTTTGTGTGTAGCTTCTGTCAGGTTCTTCGCATCTATACCCTTGCTTGAAAGCCTATAAAGCATTTCAGTTATAATTTCTCATCTTCTAACTTCATACTTTGGGGGGCAATCTGTTACACATCAACATTACTCGCTTCGATAAGTGTTGCAAGTGTCACATTTTGCTCACAAATTTCGCAAGTGTCAAGCAAAGCATACTGCCATGATGCCTATGTCATACTTATAACGACATCAAAAAGACACTTAATACAACTCAAACACTTGATTTGGACGAAGAGGAATGGTTAACTAGAGTTATGTACCTCTTGCCATCTAAAAGAACCATTGAATCTAGGTTTTTAGAGGAGACCACTCCCCTATACCTCTCTTAGGAGCATTGGCGCTCCCCTATAGAGTGTTAGGGAGCATTATAACACTGAACAACCTTTCTGGAGGAGCGCTATTTCTTTTAGGAGTGTTGGCGCCCCCTTAAAGCCTACTAGGGCGCACTATAGCGCTCTGATGGTCCTTTTGAGGGAGCGTTGCCTATTCTGGGCAGCAGTTGGTCTATTGAGGAGAATAAGGGGAAGATATTTTCAATCTTGGAAGGCAGTTGGATTCGAATCCCTGGTCCAGCCATGATCCTAGGGAAGATCCCTAACTCAAGGAGGAGAATCCTCAACTTACCCTAAAGATATCTCAAGAGGTTAGGCCTCTCTAAACCTATATAAGCAGGCTTTCTCATGGTGAAAAAGAGGAAGAATTAGAAGCATGAAACCTATGATCTCATAGGAAGCACACAGCGAACTAGAGGGGAGTAATCAGTGAAGTTGTTGTCATCCGAATCGTGGCTCTTTTGAGCAAGGGTTAGATAAATAGGATTTGACGAAGCTGCTGCATTCACATCTACGGTTGTAAGTTTATTTCGTTATTGTTCTCATCAATATGACACACTTGGCCTGTTTCTTTCTAGTTTGTGCTTAATCTCGCATGAACTTGTCTCTAATAGATAGGTCTATTTCAAGGTAATATCAGTATAGTAGGAAGTGGTTGTACTATTGTTTGTCTACAGGGCTTATCGAGGAGCGAAAGATTGGAGCTCAACTCAGAGCGTGTAGGGACAAACACTAGTAAAAGGTACTTCTTTTCTCCTTCCTCCTCATACATTAGTTTATATAGATCTAAAAGGAAGTCAGTGTCCATGATACGAGTCTTTTGTCTTAAGAGTTAAGAGTCTAGCTCTCAAGAGGAGATCTACTTGTCCGCAGGGAGATTTTCCTTCAACAAAGATAAATATTAATAGGTTTTCCACATGTAGTGATATGCCCCATCTAAAAATAAATACTTTTTTTAACGATGTTATGGTGGATTATTAATGGAGGTCCTTATAATTTTTTTAATGATGCTACAATGGATTATTAATGGAGGTCCTTAGTGGTCTCACACTTCAAATATTGCTACCATATCAATGTACATTGCATGGGACCGATCTTGCAAAGAATATAATACATGCCCAACAAATAGATCATTCTATTGATTGTCTACCCAAGACCATTCTTGAACCCTCCTACTTTGAAAATTCTTGTGATTTTCTCTCATCTTTATGTGCAAACAATGAACATGAATATGTTTTGGGTAATTTTTTATGTTCAAACTTCCTAGTAGAGAAATATAACAATGTTGGTTAATCAGCTAAAAGGGAAAATATGGGCACACAAGACATGAAAATTCAACACTCTACATCTTTCTTAGAAGAGGAGAATAATGTTAAGAAAGAGGGTTTTGATTGTGAAATAATTCTTAGTGTGGAGCTTACCGATTCACAATTAAGACCAACCATGAATGTGCTTAAGGAAGAAGATATACCATTCAAAGAGGCTCGTTTTGAAAATGTTTATTTTATCGAAGAGATATTTCATTCTCTTACCTCTAATACTTTCTACTCTTTGTATCCTGGTTTTTTTTTATGGTTTCATCATACAGGAAGTCATCCATGATCCTATTTAAATAAATTTTGCAAGGCCAAAGCCTTATGTGGTACTTGATGGTGGAAATTTACATGAAGAAGATAGAGAGGGTGAGACTTCTTCCCATGAACTTATTAGTTTTCTACCTTATCAACATTTTATATGGAATGAATGAATTGTTGTAGAAAACATAGATCATATTGTCTCTTCTTTTTATTCCACTTAAATTATTATTAGCAAAGAGTTTTTTTGTTAAAGTAACCAATTGCTTGATATTGAGGCTAATATATGTGATGAAACAAAATATATTAGTGGCCTCCACCTATGTACTGATGATGTATCTTCGAGAGTAGTAGGGAACTCCAAGTTAACATCACGTATTCATCATATTTCATCTCAAGTTGGTGGTTATGTGGGATAAGATCCCAAAGAGACTTGCCAAAATAATTAAGCATTTTGGTTTCTATTGATGGTTATGTCAAACCCACATTATTTTGTTTTTTCCTCTAAAATAAATGATACCATCAACACTAAGCCTCTTCCCCAAAGTACTAGCCATGATTATTTCATATATGGTTCTTATCATATGTGCTACTCATTTTTGAATCCCCACCAACACTTGTATGATGTTCAGTGCAAATTTTATGATATAAAGAAATGAGGAGAATTGTGTATTATTGTGGGTAAGGCTACATATAGCTCTTTTATGAATTACAACCATTAGTTTATTTTATTTTTAATAGATTGCATGTGATAGTCTAACCTTTATTTTCTAAGTTCTAGTTAGTTTTATCTACCCTTCATTACTTTTAATAAAGAGATATGTGACCTAGACGAAAAAGAAATTTAATAGAAGAAATTATAAGAATTGGATATTTTAAGGAAAAATATTTAATAAATAAATTTATTTCTTTTTCTTTATTTATTCATTATTTCAATTTCATTTTTAGCATTATTCATTTACTTGTACTTTCCAACTATAATATTTTATTTTAGCGAAAAGTGTCAATTTTGTTTACAAATTACTAGATTGTTTCTAACCAAAAAATCACTTACAATTTTTTTTTTCACAATCATACAAGTTCTTAGTGTTTCCTTGTGAAATTTAAAGATAAGAGCTAGAACCATAATGAAATTAGAATAAGAAGAAGATGAAATATTAGAAAGATTTTATATATCTTCAATTGTTTGAGCAAAACTATTTTTTCAGCACTCTAAACAGAACATAAAGAACAAAATAAATTTATTTTCAACATTAAAGTTAATGTACATTATTTCTATCAGAACATAAAGAACAAAATAAATTTATTTTCAACATTAAAGTTAATGTACATTATTTGTATCATAACATAAAAAAACAAAATAAATTTATTAGATAATAGAAGAGTTGTAGATAAATTTGTAGATAAGGAGAAGCCTATAGTAGAAGAGTTGTAGATAATATACTATAAATTAGAGGATTTTGTAGGAGATAAAGTGGTAAAGCATAAGATGAGGGAAGTGGAGGGAATGGAGCTCATTGGGATTTAGCTACAGAACGAGGTAGAAAAGGTGGTGAGAACATACAAGGAGAGAAAGCCAGAGATGAAGAAGGAATAAGAGATAAATATGGCAGCAGAAGGAAGTTTAGAGAAAAGGGAAGAAAGAAAAAAAGAAGAAGATAATTTGACAACCAATGATTGTTGATTTATCAAAAACCTCGTGAGCAAGATGTTCACAAATTTTTAACCAAGGGAATTTAATGCAGAACCATCCCAAAAGATCAAACAATGTGGCATCACTCAAAATGTTTTTCTACTTTTATTAGATATCTAGTTTTGTTAAGTGTTTGCGGCTACATGTTTCCATCTTCTTCTTTTTGTAGAGAAACGTTTCCATTGTTTTAAAATAAATTTTCCATCTTAGCCCATTCCTTTTCAAAGTGTTAAAAAGAGAACTCAAAGCTCTAATAAGTCCTTGGCCTAAATTAAAAATATGGACTAATAAACAATATTTAAAAAAATAGAGGTAACCTTTAGTAATCTTGCATATCCCAATTATAAAGATACGCAAGTAGGGGAGAAACTGCAAGGTGTGGAACACCTCAGTTCCCGCATCATCATCCAACTTAACTCGTAAGCCGCTCCACCAAATCGAACCGTGGAGACTTTGCAAGTGGGTGAGGGATGAGATTCCCACTTCCCACATTTAAGCATGGTGCAAAAAGTAATGTGGAATGGACAAACGTGGAGTATGGGAAAATGTAGGGAAAGAGGAAGCAAAGGCCCACATGGGACGACTTAGCAAAGAGTTATGTTGATGAACTACAATGTCCACATCCCTATGTGGGAAGGGGAAAAACAAAAAAAATTAGTGACACGTGGAGGACATGTGTTCTACCTCATCAATATTTTTATATTATACATTTGTACGTATAGGGAAGAATGTGAAAAAAACCTTTGAAATTTATAATGCACTTGTCCACATCATCGTTTAACAATAATTTGGTCCTAATGAGATAGACATATACTAAGGATCTAATTATCAGGACATGGGTTTTTAGTTTCAATAGAATTTGTGATTTTATAGTTTATGATATTTAGTAGGAAGAACTTAAAGTGTGGAAGAGCTTGATATTTAAATATACAAGGTTAGAGAGTGTTTATCACATGATTTAATAAAATATTGTGGATATTTTTGTTAAATATTTATTTGTATTGTTGTAGTGTGATGTTTGTTATTTTCATTGTATAACTATTATTTTGCATGTCCTGAGTTTATATGACTATCCAATTCATAATATCCTCATGAGAAAAATGAACCTTATAACTTTTTTGAAGGAATTTTTAAACTTTCCTAGGACACCTAAAGTGAGATAATCTTTTCTTTCTCTAAGAACTGATAATCCTTCTCCATCCTTTATGTGCTATTTTATGGAGGAGATTTTTGTCATTCAAAGTTTGTCTTTTTAGAAATAGTCATACCTTTTAGATGTTATATTTTGGGGATATTCTTGGTATATGATGAAAACATTTATACATCTACTCAGTAAGGCTGTGACATGTAAGGAAATACGTTTTTTAGATTATAGATCCAATAAATAAATTCATTTTTTTATTTTATTTGTTCATTCTTTGGATTTCATTTTTAAGATTATTATTGAACTTATTATTTCAATCAATTAGCTTAACAACATTCCTTCCACTTTTGTCTTGCACCCTCTAACTATAACATTTTATTTTATATTTTGATATGATAAATGGATGAAGTGTACTTTTTGCTTACAAATTACTCAATTGGCTTCAACTAAAAACTCACTTACAATTTTTGATGTTAACAATCATAAAACTCTATGAAGTTATCAGTTTTTCTTTTTGAAATTAAAAAATAAAATTTAGCATACATCATTTTCCCAAATTTCATAATTTAATTACTTTTCGTGTTCTTCTAGTCACTTAATAAATCACAATAATCTTCTTACTTCCATTTCCACTCTATTCAAATGTAAAAATAATATTCCATTGCTTTTCTTCCTTGAACATTCTATGAAACAAATAGCTGCAGATTTTGCATTACATGGGTATGAAGTCGGGAATGGAATCTCTTATTTGAATTGCAGATTTTGCATTACCTGGGTTCCAGGTCAGAAATGGAAACAGTGGCGTTAGATGCAGGAATTGGAGGAATGTGAGCGGATGCAGAAGAAGATGCAGCTGCAGACGCATGTGACGACTCGGAACTGGTGAATTTGGTGGTTTGGGAAACATAAGAATTCACAAAAGCAGGCTTTGTGGGATCGGGTAAGTTCGTCACTGAATCACTTGAAAGCATCAAAGTCACTGTAGACATCGGTGGACGAAGACGGGCTTCGGCTTGTGTACACAAAAGACCAACCTGAATGCATCTCCTCGCTTGATTCTCATCGCACGTTTCAATTATTGCTGGATCAATCATTTGCACAATAGTTCCTTCATCGTATGATCTCCATACCTGCACCGTCACAACGGGTTCGTCATTCTGATAAGATATATCCACAAGATCGGCAGTGCAATTTGTGATAGCGTACTTCCCTAAACGGTTTATAGATGAACTAAAGAACATGGTCTAG
>ML782559.1:481231-497319 GCA_009831015.1 Picea engelmannii | reverse complement strand
GTGAACAAGGTAGAGAGAGAAAGATGTTAGATTCATAATGAAGAAAAAAGTAGAAATATAATGAAAATAATAGATGCAATCAAGAAACCATGATGAACGGAGATAACTAAACAATGCCAGAAAATGCATACTCTATTCATCAATTCTTCTGTAAATAATCATGTACATAGATGTACATATATAATACAAAAGACCATATTAACTGTCATGTAACTGTATAATAGTTAGGTTAACTTAACTAACCAACTAACTTATGATTAGTGTTTTAACATCCCCCCTTAATCATAAGTTCGTTCTTGCTTGAAAAACTGCCACTACTTGACAATCACATGTGTCAAGAGAATATTCAGAGGGCTGGCTGAAGATGCTCTCTGAACTCTGAAAAAATAGCAGAAGTTGATGTCTTCTACTAAATTGGTGGTTTAAGGTTGACCACAAACTCATCTGGTGGTTTCAAGATGACCACAAACCAATCTGGTGGTTTCGGGATGACCACAAACCGAAAGTCTAGCAGAAGCTGATTTCTTCTACTAAATGGCATGGTTTTAAGTTGACCATAAATTAACAAGAGCTCAAGGCTCAAAAATATGAAAATATAACAAGCAGAACTTCATGTCTTCTGCTCAATTGGTGGTTTTAAGATGACCACAAACCATATAAAAAATAATATCATTTGTTCACAGGCTCAAAATCAAACTTGGAACTTGACTCAAAATCAAACTTGGAACCTGACTCAACTAGATTTCCCCCCTGTCAGGGACAAGTGGTTCCAATTCCCTTGATCGTCATTCACAAGTATGGCCAAGAAGAGATCTAGCACATCAAACTGTCTTCCGGTGGAGTCTAAAGACTCGACCTTCAACTCAGAAGACTACATCAACTGGGCCCCGATCATACCCTAAATCATCAAATCTTGAAAAACATTCATGTCCATCAACTGTAGAAATATCTCCAATCAAGTACGACTATACTTGTGTATAAATCCGGTGATAAGTCTACTCCAATAAATTGGTTTCCAAACGACAACGCCAATTCCCTAACCATTCAAAATGAAGTTGTTTCCGCTTACGCTTTTGGCACCTTACTGAGGGATGATTTGTCTTCCCACAAAATTTGCATGGGTGAAGATCAAAACAGTTTGACTTATCATGGCCAAACCGGTGACAGTGTCTGCACTATACAGGTTCTTTATCTGACAGATAAATACAATAAATACAAAATCAAATTCCGAGTATCCGAGTCAAGGCAGGTTGTGAATCACATAAAAAAAATAAAGGATAATGTGAACATACATGCCATTAAACTAACTCTATTTTTCCTTGCTTCGGAAACGCGTAATGAAACTGGTCACTTTTCTACGTTTAAAATTGGGAACACATTTTAATTGCAAATACTTTTCCTGATTGGCGACAAAATTAAAATCGAGAGAAGGTAGGTCGTGAATCACAGGAAAATAGGAAAAGGTGAACGTACCTCCTACGTAATACATATTTTCATAAAATCAAAGTTGAAGTCAAGGCGAGCTGTGATTCAAAGGTGAACAGACATCGCAGGTAATACAAAATCAAAATCCGAGTCAAGGCAGAATGTGAATCACAGAAAAGAAATAAAGGATAATATGAGCGTACATCCCACGTAATACATACATTCTCAGAAAATCAGAAAGTCAACACAGGCTGTGATTCACATATTTGAAAGGCTTAAGATGTAACATATATTGCATTTAATGGTGTAGACTTGAGTGCATTATATTTGCCCTCCTGTCTTCCATGTTGACTTGAATGTCCGCGTTATGATTAGGTTTATATACTGGATTTTTTAAATGATTTGAGAAATATAATATTTTAAATAAGTAAATTTTTGTTTGTATTTTTTTTTTAATTTTAATTAATTAAATTATCTGAAAATATGTGAATATTTTTAATTTTTTTTTTTTAATTATTAAAAAAATAAAAATAAATAAATTTATCAACATTTTAATTTTGAATATTCAAATTACTTTTTATTTAATATTTAAAATCTTTGTTCATTATTATTTATTAGACTAATTGATTGGTAGTTAACATTCATAAGGGATTATTTGTAAAATTAGCATGGAAATTAAATAAAGATAAAGGTTTCTCAATCATTTTTTAAAATGACAAATTGACAATTAAATGAATCCCTACTTGTGGATCAAATTGCTACTTTTAATTTCTCAACAACGCCTCCACCTGTTAGTATTGGAGGTAAGTCAAGTTCTCTTCACTTTATACTATTAGGTCTCATAAAGAAAATCTCCATTTGATTGGAAGTATTGATTAGCACAACCACATTATAAAAGTGGTTGATATAGGTGGATAGAGGTCATTAAAATTTTATACATTAACAACCCACAAACTATAAAAATTTATGAAAAATACAACTTTCTTGTAAAATAAGTTAATCTTAGTTATATAATTATTAAAGCCAATATTTATTCAAGAAACATTTCTTTATACAGCTACTCATCAAATATTCCATGAGAAAGAGTTAGCTCATGACTAAAAAAATACACATCTTTCATTTTTTCCATGTCATGAATTCAATTAAAACATTATTGAATTTAAACCCTACCCTAAACCACACACCATGCACTTACACAAAGATCTCTCCAACCTACAATACAAGAATAATGTGCAATCATTCCAGAAAAATATCATTATGTTGAAACATTTATATCTTTTTAAAAGAATCCAAAAACTTTAAAAAGGTTACAACACATTATGTTTAAAAAAATCATAAATAAACCTAAAACACCTAAAACAGACAAACCCTAACTCTATATTTTATCATAATTCAAATAATATATAACCATATTTTATTAATTCAAATAATATATCATTTATTGTCTTGAGAATGCCAATATACAACGATAAATCATAATAAAGATTATTTTTATTTTCATCATAATAAAGGAACTTCATAGGGTGTATACCCTAATTGCATGATTCAGTACAAGTTGTAGTTATAGTTGCATATCCAAGACGTATAAGAATAATTAGTTACACATCTAGATATGTTGATATTAAAAGATGAACAGAGAGTTAGAGGAATTGATGAAGAAAAAACAACGGGCACCGACGCTAAATTAGGGAGGGTAGGAGGAAAACTAAAAGTTATGGCTCTTCATTTGGTCTCAATATTGAAATAAGAATAATCCACACATTCCAAGCACACATTATAAATAAGAATCATCCACACATTCCAAGCACACATTATAAGGAAAGCCCAACTTGTATCCTCGTCATAAGTAGTTACTGGTATTAAGCAAACATCAATCCAACCATTGAATTTCAACAGGTTAAACAACATTGAAAGATACTCATATAATACTTACAAATTAAATATAATACTTAAAAATCAAAGGATAGAGCTATTGGATGCCAAAAAAAGAAAACTATTAGAGCTATCTAAATAGCTAAAAACCATAAAACTTAAATAGCTAAATTTAAACAGTGCTCCCAAAACCTAAATCTATGACTATAAACCATAGAATGTAAATCAAAAACCAAAAAATGGTCATTTCTATATAACCATAAAATGTAAATCAAAAACCAAAAAATTAAAGCAAAGTTGTAAACCCTACAGAGTATATCACTTAACCCTAAACACAGAGTATATCACTTAACCCTAAACACAGACAAAGGAAGACCTCACCTCTTATTCAATTGGCCTCCTTCCCACTCCAATATATTTTTGGATGTTAGAAGCGTTGATCTCTTTCTCTTGCTTGTGTTCCAACGTGTCGTGCATCCTTCTACAATGTTGTAGCTGCAAGTATCCCGCGATAAAAGTGAAATGCATTACCGACAATCGGCGTTCCCTGGCATAGTGAAACCGGTCTGCATTACCACACCAGTCGTCTCCTGGTGTTCCCTGGCATAGTGAAACCGGTCTACATAAAGTACATTATGGTCACCATAAAATAAAACGGCCACCACCACAAAGGTGAGACGTGGATGGCATAAATTACACTATGGCGTTAAATTGTTGCGTTCCACTTCTCCTAGGCCAATATCTTAATTTTTAATAATTATCTATAAGTGGCAATTACCTAGCCATCACACTAATTTTTAAATCTAATTAAGTAAATGTAAGAAAGTAAATTCAAAATTGATGCCTTTATAACATTGAGTGGCAATTACCTAGTCATCACAGTAACCTTTAAATTTGATTAAGTAAATGTAAAAAAGTAAATACAAATATGATGCTTTTATAACATTGAGGAAGTTAATAATTGAAATCACAATCATTCCTGTATTAAAACTACCAAAAATATTCTAAGATATTGAATTCTAACCATAGAAAATGCATTAAAAACTAAAGAACTATTAAATGTCCCTATTTCCAATAGGTGTAATCGATGTAATCAACCGCATGCGCATAATAGAACGATTTATTATAGTGTTATTGGTATGTCTATGCACATATTCTCCACTGTCCGATGGAAATCAGAATCCCTAGGAATATGAATTTCCATGGAAGGGATTCTGCACGCTCTCTCCTGATCGACCAAACTATTAAGATGCTCTACTTAATTATAATTATTGTTGTTCCAACCTTGATCAATATTACTCTTCATGCACAGATTTGCAACGCAGTGACAGAGACACCTACGACTAAATGCGAGAGCGGAAGCTATCTACAAGGAAGTATGTTTGAATGCAATCTACAAAGTCTCTTTGATAGTCTTGTTCAAGGGGTGAACCAAACTAGATTTAACAGCTCTGTGTATGGTGAAAGTCCTAACAAAATATATGGCCTCTTCCAGTGCAGGCCAGACATGACAGTCGACCAATCCTGCACTTGTTGGCAATTGGCAATGAATACCATCCAACAAGAATGTGGGAGATGTTAAGAATATAGCCAAGAAATTCTTAACATTGTGATTGGTGAGGTGGATGACAAGTCAAGGTTGTATAAATTCACTAAGTTTTTTGACAATGACTTCTCTATTATACTTACACATAAGGAGAGTACTTTGTATACACCTCCAGTGAAACATGCATATACTCGTGTGCTTCCATCAGTTTCAGACATCAAAGATGATTCCATACACTCAGATTATGTACATGGAAATAAGCAGGGAGTACAACCAGATAAGAAGCCAGTGTCGAAGCTTCAACAGATTCCCAAGAAGGCACGAACCAAACACACTTCAGGAAGAAGGAAACCTTGTAGGGAATCCATTAGATTCGAGGAGGACTTGATTTCAACATGAGGAGCCTTCTCATGTATTTTCAGTTTTAGAACCTGTGATGCCCATGCATTGCTATATGGTTCAATCTACTGATCCAAAGAACTGCAATAGGGTTGTGGGAAATCCATTATGGAAAGCAACCATGCAGGAGGAGTATTACTCACTCCTACATAACTAGTATTACTCACTCCTACATAACCAGACCTGAAATCTGGTTCCACTTCCACCAAAAAGGAATATGTTCAGGTGGAGATGGGTCAACGGGATCAAGAGGTACAAGGCCCAACAGGTTGCCAAAGGACTTCATCGGATCCATAATCATTTTTACATCTTCACAAAAACTTTCAGTGAGAAGAAGTTTCAGACTTTGTGGGATCATCTTGCAATGAAGAACACAGTTGCCTAGCAGCTGCCATTTTCTTCTTTTGATACATCGTCTTTTGAGGGGGGATTTTGTTCCCACATGGTTTTCCCTCTTTCCTCGTTTTAATTCAGTGTTCATTAGTTGCATTATACATGAGTACCTAAAATGGCCTAGTAGCTGGGACTCATTTTTTACTCCATAGTGATGTTTAGGGGGGGTGTTGGAGAAATTTATATTTTCGGCACACTAGTTCAATGGGAGTTAACTGACTAGTTTTATTTTAGACTTTCTAATATTAGACCATCACTATTATGCATGCATTCATAATTATAGGATGTCATTGCCTATATGAGTGAATATCACTCACTCATTGATTAGATCATAATATGCATTGATTCCCATTCATCATTGTGTATCTCTCTTCCTTTTCTTGATAAGATTTGTTTGTGTATGCTGTAGCTAAATCTCCTGTGCAGGTTTCCATGTGGAAGTGGGATTTGCAAGATTATTAAAGATGACTTTTTTTTTAAGATTATTTATTAGTTCATATTCTAAAGATATTTAGGATAAATAATATTTATTAGTCCATACTTTAAAAAAAATTAGGCCAAAGACTTGTTAGACCTTTGAGTTGTCATCTTTACATGATTTTGAAAAGAAATTGGCTAAGAAGGAAAATTTATTTACACAAGAATAAGAGGGATGGAAACATGTAACTGCAAACACTTAACAAATGTACATATCTAATAAAACTATAAAAATATTTTGAGTGATGTAAGATTGCATGATCCCTAGGGATGGTCCTGCATTAGATGCCCTTAGTTAAAAAAAGTGTGAACATCTTGCTCACAATTTTTTTGATAAATCAACAATCATTGGTTATTAGATTATCTTCCTATTTTTTCTTCGTTCTTCTCTTTTCTCCAAACTTCCTTCTACTGCCACCATTATCTCTTATGTCTTCTTCATCTCTGGCTTTCTCTCCTTGCATGTTCTCCCCACCTTTTCTTCCTCCTTCTGCAACTAAAACACAATGTGCTCCACTGCCTCCCCTACATCCCTCCTATGCTTTACCACTTTCTCTCCTACAATATCATTTTTTTTATAATAGATTATATATAAATCTTCTACTATAGGCTACTCCTCTCCAAGGTTATGTTCCACAAGGCCCTTCTTCAACTCAAATTCATCATTGCAATTATCTTTATCTCTATTGTTTTTTTCCACTACAATAGTGCAATGATATTCTTTTTGCACCACATCTTTTACACATCCTATAACTAACTTGACATCTCCCTTCCATTCTCTTATCCTGATTTCAGAGGGTACAATTTATATTTCTTACCATCCTTCTCCACTTGGTAAGTATTTATCATGTCATCATACACAACATTCCTATCATGTTGTGTTCTCCCTAATAAGATATAACAAGCATCAATAGGCAATGCATGAAATAACACCTTGCCCTTATACATTCTAATGTGGAATTAAGCTTCACACTTTTCGTGCATAGTGGCTTCATGTTTTTTCTACAACCATGACACCTTATATGAATTTTGGTGATGCCTACAAGTCAAATTCAATTTTTGTGTGACTTATATAGAAACTAGATTTTCAATACTACTTCCATCAACAATTAGAGTAAAACGCCTATGCCCTAACTCGCACTTGGTTTTGAAGTTGTTATTCCTCTCATTTGGTTCTTCAACAACCTCTTTCAATAAATGAAACATCATTCTTCTCAACATCATATTCTCCCCTTGCATAGAATATATTGCTACAACCTTCACCTTTGTTTCTTTAAAAAACTATGTTCTTGCATCTTGTTTCCTTCTTTCATTCCGTGACTTTGGAATTTATAGAATATATGTCTATGAACTCCACATTTGAAACAATTTCTTTCAAACATTGCACCTATACCTCTTTCTCCTCTTCCTCATTGAGTTCTTTTATTATTTTGTTTTCCTCTCTCTAATTGTAATGATGCTTTATTGTTTGAAAGGGTTCTTGAATTGTGATTTTCTTAAAGGGTTTTAAAGGCATTCTAAGAAACCTTATATCTTTCCCATTATTTTCTAACTAAAATATTGGTTTCAAATGCATGTACCATTTCTACATGGATTTTGAGGGTTCTAGGTTTCAAGTTCATGAAAAGTTCAATAATAGCCCAAGCTACATTCATTGGGCCCTTTTGTCCTTTGTATGTCTTTGAAATTTCTACTTGATAGAGTCTATTGGAATCTTTTATAACATCCAAATTTTGTGAAGAAATAACATGTCCTAATGAGTTCAATGGGCCACCTTGTGACTTCGATTGTTTGAAATTTTCAAAATACCCTCATATCTTCTATCAAGTTTGTTATCTCCTTTTGAAACCCCAATTTCTCATTAGATTTCCAACAAAGTGCTATGGTGTATTCTAGCATGATGTCATATTCAATATCTTAAAGGGAGAAGGTGTATGGTGTAGCAGGAAAAACATAAATTCATATACAAAGCAAGGGACACCGGGAGTATATGCTCCAAAAACCCCTGAAAGGGAAATTATATTAATCAACCATTCCCATGTATATTTCCATTGTACAAATGGTCCCTTTATATAACTATAGGTGACCATAGCATCTATGTCAACATTAGATTTCATGTTCAACAAATGTATAACTATCTCCACAATATATCCATGAATCTCTCAACAATATTCATCCCTAACTTATCTCATTTCTCCTCATCTCTCATTCTCACATAGACTTCTAAAATTAGTCTACATCATTACAAAGACAACATTTAATTTATTCATTAAACATCACAAGTAGGAATTATTTCTTCATATTCTTCCTTAACAAATACTTGTGATCAATCGTTTCTCTTTTTCACCGGTCCTTTGAACTAACCTCATATTCATGTTCATATTTTGTGCTCTTTGTCTTCACTACTCTTTGTCTTCATCTTTTGTATTCTTCTATCTTTTGTCTTCTTCTTTCTTCATCCTTTTTCTTCTTCAATTTTCATCTTATACATGTAAAACATAGACATTGTTGAAGTCCATATACAAAAGCTAGCATCCACCAGAATACATGGGTCATCAACCACTTTATCCCTTGGTTCTATAGGAAACCTTTTCTCTTACATGGCTCACTAACCATTCCTTCATCACATGTCCTCATACATGTACCTTTTACCCCCCTTTCATCATCATCAGTTAGCTTCCTGGTTTTTCTTTGAATTACCTGTAACCATACTCTCAATGCACCTACATCAAACTACCAAGGAAAAAAAGACTTATTCATACTTGGTAGATTTCTCCTCTAATATTCTCTTTCTCTGGATCTAGTTTCCATCTCTCAAACTTTTGTTTCATAGTTTTCTTTTACAAGTCCCTTTTTCATGACTTGTAATCTCCCTGGCTACATCAAATCAGTAAACTACACAAATCTCATTTTCATGACTTGCAATCTCCCTGACTGTCTTAGATTGGTGTTTCTGTGTATTATCTCAAATTGGTGGTTCTTCCCACAGTCGAGCTTATTCTCCTAACTTGCCACTACTTCAATTCCTTCAACATTTTCTCTCTCAGGAAAAGTGGTTTGTTTACCACAAACCATTCATTACATCAATGGTTTTGGCTAACTACAACCCTTACATTACAAATCATTTTTTAGAGCACCACAAACTTTTAAACATAACAAATTATGGGGCATACATGCCTCATCAGGCTTACATCAAGTACATACAATTTCATTTCAGGCTAATCTATCCCTTGTACAAACATTGGACCAAAACCTCTTTATTTCCATTATAAAAAAACAATATTCAAATATCATTAAACTTCTTAGGGATGTCATTTTCATGGATTTACTGAATCTTCATCAATAAACGGTACTATTTATTCATACCTTTATTTGCTTCCTTACTTCTTGCTTCTTCTTTGTGTCTTCATCTCCATTCTCCCGTGCTTTTCTTCCACTTCTTCATTCTTTCTTCTTTCACTATTCCCTTTTTCTACACTTCTATTTTGTTGCCCCCTTATTGGTCAATAACCTATAGCTCACTAAATTATATTCTCTAACCCTTAAAAATTAACAATTTACCTTTAGCCTAGCATAACCCTTATCGACTAAGCCATTGGCCCCTAGCCTCTATCCCACTAACTCATTACTAGACATTAGCCCAAATAACCAAGGAAAAACATGAAGTAGATTAAAGGAAGAACATTTATTATAGGAAAGTTTCTCTTAGGGCATGACCTTTGGAAACTACCTCATTTACTCAAATTAAGATCATGGATTTTGATTATGGGCATAAATTGTTGCTTATATCAAATGATGTATGGAAACCATTGCTATTTTTTTTTATTTTATTAATAGTGTTTTTTGGCAATGGTTTGTACTTGGCCCTTGTTATTTTCTTCACCAAAATACCACAACCACATTGCATTCTATCTAGATGTCATTGAATTAGTCAAGAATACTTGTGTTGGAAATGGTCACCAAAGATTTCTTTGGTGACAACCAGGTTTGGCCCGTCATAAAATATTTCATTGGCCATAGCCACTTGTGGCCCAACATAGGCATGCCCAACGCTAATGTCACTTTTTAGTGTAGTGATTATTAGCAATAGCTCCTAGTCCCCAGGGGAACATCAAGTCCAACCTAGTGTTAGAGTGTCAGATAGTTCCCTCTTCTTTGACATTCCAAAGAATCTAGAGTATGTAAGAGTCAAATATGTGAACGTATTAGGCTTGATAGGATTGACCACTTGGTTTAATTAAAGGTTACAAAGTTTGTTGCTATGCATTGTGTTTTGTATTTACTTGCATTAGTGTGTTTTTTATGGATTTCACTATGTAACTTAACTTTGTAGGCCCCTAATATTCATCATGTGGTATCATAGTGAGTGAATCCTAAGGAGCAAGAATATTTCAAATAAAGTGTAGAAGCAATCATGCAATTGCAAAATGGAAAATCAAGGACTAGGTGTTTGAGTTCAACATAGTTGAGGAAGACCTAGAAGACTATATGTAAATACTGATGATGAGGGTGATAATGAGAATACTATATGCCATGAAGGCATCTCAAAGGAGAGATATTTTCCTTGTTGTACATTGTGATGATAGTGACGATGAAGGAAAAGTGGACTCTACAAGGGATGAACTAGAAGGATAAGTTGCAATCGAATAAATAAGGATAAGAACAATAAAATATTTGGGAGGTAACTCTAGGCTTGAAACCCCTCGATACTCTAGACATGTAAATTTCAAAGAATTGATTTATTGGATAGAAGAAATGGAAACATTCTTTGAACTTAAACAAATTAAGTATCATATGAAAGTAATATTTGCATGTACAAAGTTGAATGTTCATGCATCCTTGTGGTGGGATAAGTTGTGGTTGGATAGGTTAAGTGGTGGTAAAGAGAATATTAAAACATGGGATAGAGTGGAATCCAAATTGAAGAGTACAATTTTCCAATGGATTATACCTTGAATTTGTTAATAAGATTCAAAAACATAAAGTAGTTGAAGATAATAATGAAGGAATACACTAAATAATTTTACAAAGTCTTGATAACGTCTAGTTAAAATGTAGAAAGTTTAGAGTCCATTTCCAAGTATGCGAATGACTTGAAATTTTCTATTCAAAATGATTTTAATGCCTTGAATTTCCATTCAGTTGTGGGGAATCATCAATCATATTTAAGGGTTGAAGAGAATTTGAGGTGGAAGGAATATACCTTTAAAGATAAAAAGAGGTATAGGAGTTGGAAGAGGACAACTAGGAGAGAGAAGAGAAGAACATGAAGAAATTTCTTGTTTTATAGATCATATTGTTGAAGGAAAAAATGATTCTAAATGAGGAAGAGGATCAACAAGTGGAAGCATGGTACTTTTTAAGGATTCAAATATTATACCTATGTATATTATTCTAGGAAACTATTTTGGTTTGAAAAATCAAACATATAGATATGTAGGCAGATATTCAATAAAATACATATAATTTACTATTAAAACTTGTAATTTGGAAAATTTTACCATTTTAATCATATTTATGTAAAAATGGGTGAATTGTTTACCAAACTCGTGAATTTTTTTTCTTTAGAAAATGGCCAAAAAAATATCCAATTGGTCAAATTTCACCCCTAAAAAATACCCTATGGAAGATGTAGAGTTGGAATATTTGAAGGAATTTGATCTAGATGTGGAGTTCATGGACATAGATTTTATGAATGTCCAAAGTTGCATAATGAAGGAAGGTGGCAAGTGAGAACATAATTTGTTGAAGCAACAGAGGAAAATGTCACATCAATACATTCTAAGAAAGGGGAGAATATGACAATGAGAAGAATATCGTTTCAATGAGAGAAACATTTTTCCAAAGAACCAGAGGAGAGGAAGTGCATATTCAAAACCAAGTGGAAGGTCAAGGGTAAGTGTTTTACTTTAATTGTTGATGGAGTTAGTATTAGAAATATAGCTTCTACAAAATTCATGCATAAGATGAATTTGAGATATACACTGCACACAAACATGTATAAGGTGTAACAATTGTAGAAATGACATAGAGTCATTTTTCATGAGAAGTGTGAAATTAACTTTCACATTGGGGGTTATAAGGACAAGGTGTTGTTTCATGTGTTGCATATGGATGGTTGCCATGTCTTATTAGGTTTATAATGGAAATATGATAGGAATGTTGCACATAATGGAAAGGTAAATACGTACCAAGTGGAGAATGATGGTAAGAAATATAAATTGTACCCACTAAAAGAAGGAGAAGAGACTAGGTTGGTGATGTTGAGAATAATACTAGCATGTTTAAATGAAGTGGTTGTATAAGAGGATCATTGCACTATAATAGTGAAAGTAAACACTAGAGTTTTGTTGATAGTTTGGTTTTTATTGATGTAAACCCTAGAAGAAGTTTGAAATCCCTAGAGGTGTGGTCATGAATAATGAAGTTGTTTGAGGAAAAAGAGGATGAAGGATAGTACAAATGCATGCAACACACTCATAGATGGATAGTCCTCGTCATGTCGTCTCCATCGGTAGGTGGTATTCCACATGTTTCCTCACGGTTGAGAAGTTAAGGTCTCTTGATGGTGGAAGCCCCAAAGAATGGTTAAGAAGCCCCTAAACTATTGCAACAAGAAGTTACAACTCATTAATTAAAGGGTAAAGTGGTTGTAACAAGAAAGTATAGGTCGACTCCAAAGTCAAGTAAAGGAGGTACTTGAAAAAGTATAAATACATATTAAGAACCTCTCATTTTCATCACTCATCTTTTGATCTATTAGTACAAGTGTTGTACGGATTTCAGAGGGAAAATGAAGTGAAGAAGAGAAAAATTCCAAGGGAAGATGAAGTCTTATGATGATGTGTTCTAAGGTATGTTTTTAAAAGGTCATCTTACCTCTTTTCGCTATAAATTGTTTTGTAGAATGATTCAAATAATGAAGAATGGAGGTTGTTGATAAGACATAGCAAGGTACCTGTGGTACAAATTTAGCTTCTGGTTTGTTTTAATTTTGGAGATACACTCTGTGGAAGATAGGGTTTTGGACTAGTCCTAAAACTAGTCTCAAACAGGTGTTTCAGGTAAAACAATCATAACTTCTTCATAGAGAATCCAAATTTTGCTATACAAGTTACATTGGAAATATTACAATCTATAGTATTTTTTGTGCGAGTTTCAAAATAGGATATCAAATATTGAGTGTGTGGCATGTTGTACAAGTTCTCTCTCTAGAATAGGTTAGAATTCAATAAGGTCTTCCACTTTCACTATAACTTCTGTTATGGGAAGTTTCAGACACGAAAATTCTAAGGAGATGGAGGTAAGATCTCAAAGTACTTGTAGTTAAAATTTAATACATTGGCTTGCAATAATTTTGGAGACATTCTCTTTGGAATTCATAGTTACTGAATGGTCCCGAAATATGTTTCAAACAAGTCAGCTTGACATTTTTGTTGTAACTTTGTTTATGGGACTTAACAGACTATGAAATTTTCATAAGTCCGACAATACATAAAAGATGCCTCAGATAGAAATTGTAGAATTACAAATGGAAAATTGATCCCATGGTGAATCTTACAAGTTTTCAGATTTGAGGTACAATTTTGAGTAGCTTTTTATGCAGATTAAGAAGTGATGTTGGGGTTTATATGTGGACCCAAGTTGATTATGTTGGTACATATTGGTGATGTTATGGTATATGTTTTATGGAATATATTTTTTTATATGGTTGAGGCATATCATGAGTGATATGGCACATGTTTTTGGAACAACTTTTGGTACATGGTTTATGGATGTTTTGGCACATGCTTGAGGGGTATGGTTGGTTGCATATCATTGATGTTTTGGAACATGGTTGAGATACATATATTGATTATGGTATGATACATGTTGAGGAATTTCTTAGTGATTTTGGTACTTGGTTGAGGCACATCATTGATGATATCCTATGGTACTGTAATGTCCCCATTTTGGGACATTATGACATTACAACATTTCAGAGTGTTATGCCTACCCGAGTGGCCAGATAGGGGTGACAAAGAGTTTGGGAGATATTGAGGGGTTTATTTGGGACCTAATTGTATTGTTCATAATTGGGATCCATTTCACACAACTGGGCTTTGGTTCCGTTGCATTCTGACGATTTCCGTAATTTTGAGTTATTATGGGTCATATCTTAATCAAATTCACTAAGAAGGTCATAATGTGCATATTACTTGGAGAAACCTCTTAGTGTGATAGCTCATCGAAATCGAGAGGAAGAGCATTACAAGATAAGATGATGAGAAGTGACTTTTAGTGGCCAAAGAAGCCATCAGGATGGATAAATCACTTTTTAGAGGCAAAATAGTTAATTAATTAATTAATTAAGTGATTTAATCAAGGAATAATAAAATAAAGTAAAATTCACTTGGAGGTAAAAGGTCAACAATGAATTAGGGTTTCGGGAAGCTATAAAGGAAGGGTAAAGCAACCTAATTCATTATGCATTGTTATGATTTGATGTTGAGAGTTCCCAGAGGAGGAAGAGAATCGACCTTGACTATTTTGTGGATTTCTGGAGGAAACCACCACCATTGATCAGTTTCGGTGTTCAAAGACACACCCTAGCCCATCGAAGATAACATCTAGGTATTTAACCATGTTATTCAGGAGTATCCAGTTGTAGTGTGCACAACTCAGCCAATGAGGGCATAAGTTAGATTGAGGGTTTGTGGAGTTGCACGAGGTTCGAGCTCAAATTGCAGTTTCCTTCCGACCCAGTTGAGATCCGGCCAGGGTGCTCAGATTGAGCCATTTTCCATCAGATTCTGACAGTGGAGTATTACAGGGCACATCATCCAACCATTTAGGGAGAAACTCTTTCAGTAGGACATTTGAGATTGCAGACGGAGCATCAGGGTAGATATGGGGAAACCCTTCCAACCTAGTTCTGCATTTGGCGAGACGATAGTTTTGAGTCCTATAGTAGAAGATTCCATTGGTGGAATCATTTGGGCCGCATCTAGTGTCCCAAGATGTAACATCCCGCTCTGGCGCACTGAGAACACTTATTATTTGAGGACACTTGCTCGCAAGTGATCCAGACCCTTTTTATGTTAGACCTTTTATATTTGATTATGATGTGATTGACGAATGACATGATGTGTTACTATTTGATGTAGACGGGTGCTATTGACTCAATTTTGTTGAGTGTGCAGGGTTTTTGACCTTGAGGATGCAGAGGCATCGGTAGAACCCCCTTGGACTCCGGACTGAGTCAGGGAGTGTGCTTTTGGGTTGATATGTTTATTATGATGTTTCATTTGATTTGATGATTTGATGTCGACATTTCTGACATGATTATTGGTGATGCAGGCTAACGATGTCTTGCCGACTTGACTCACATATGGAGTAAAGGGGCCACACATGATTGCAGAGAGGTTGAGGGAGAGGGGTGGACAGCAGCCCTGCCACCGCCTGCCAGCACTCCCGCCGTGGCTCAAACTGTAGGTTAACGATTACCTAGTTTGAGAGGACCCACGATGCCGTGAGGGCCGATTGCGACAGTCGCTCACGATGATTCTAAGGGGCGCGCAATAAGGCGGGGGCCTTATTCCTTAGAGCCCTTAGTCTCCTACTAGTTCACCTGGCGGAGTATTGACTCCAGGTGTTATAGAGGTCTACCAATCAGTTCAGTTGGCGACTGGCACCGTTGGAGCACATGGTGCATCCTGAAGGGCACGTCGCACAAAAGAAACTCAGTTGGAGAGTGGCACCCTTGGAGCACGTGGTGCATCTTGAAGGGCACGTCGCCAAAAGAAACTCCAGAGGCGAGTGACACCCTTGGCGCATGTGGTGCGACCTGAAGGGCACGTCGTGATAAAGGTGGTTGAAGGAATCAGCCTAATTAGCCCTAAGTCTTCAGCACCTGAATAAAACCTTAAGCATTACCCTTAACCAATCGTCGCCTAGCTCATAATCTAAACCCTAAGCCTAAGACCTTCTAGAAACC
>ML782559.1:421725-444638 GCA_009831015.1 Picea engelmannii | reverse complement strand
TTGTCAAACAACCCAAATGGTTGGTGTCAGTGTCAAAGCATTCATAAATCTCAGTCACAAATTGGGTCCAAGCAATATACCCTTGACGGGAAGTTTTTCTCCATTGCCACCATTGCCAGCGTTCTTGATCTAGATGGAGAACAACATACCGTAGTTTGGCCAAGTCATTTGTAATGTTGTAGAGAGAGAAATAATGTTCCATTTGGGTGACCCAACTAGTGGGGTCCGAGCCATCAAATTTGGTTACATCCACCCGCGGAAGGCGTATGTCCCGTTGAAAGTGATGGGGCTGAAAGGAATGGGAAGAAGTTTCACCTTCAGTATTTGTATGTGCATTAGGAAAAGAGTCATCGGTAGGGATCTTGAGTTTGGTGTAGAGTGATGCAAAGACAGATTCAAGCTGGGTGGTCAATTCGTGTTTGACTTCCGCCATTGCAAACTGGATGGATGCATTTACGGATGCAATTATGGTGGTATTGATGGATGTATCACGTGAGGCAATAGTAGCATTGAGTTGTTGCACTTCTTGTTGGGTCTCAAGGAAACTAGATTGCAAGGTGTTGAAGTGAGACTCCAGTTCTGGGCTACGGGTATGGGCCATGAGGATGGGTGAACTGAAAAGGGAGCGGATGAGGTCAGAAATGTTTGCAGAAAAATGATATGGATAAATTTGATAAGGGAGAAGAGATGAATCTAATGGAATATGTCTCAAATAATGGTGAAAAAATTTCCAGACTTTTTTTTTTTTACAATTGCGGGGTTATACTTCGGTCTGAAGAATGCTGCAGTGCTGAAATCCCCAAATTCTTAACCAGAAAGAAATGTGCATTTACTTGGCAACCCAAACATAGATGCACAACAATAGATCTCGCCTGTTTAATTTTTTTATGTTTATGTTTATGTTCCCCAAGGGTTAGGTATTCAAGGGTTCTACAAACAAGGGTTTTCCCTATGCTATAGCTCTCTAATATACATGCAGGGTCCAATAGTAGTACTCAGCCCAATATGTCAGGGCACTAACTAAGGAGGATAGACCGTACCCTTAGCCGTACTACCCGACTACCTAGGTACTATAGAGTATCTTCCCGAGTGTTTTTCTTGGTGACACTATAGCAGTCTGGCGGTCGATAGGTTTATCTAATGAGGGATTCAAGAAATCTAGGTTGATCCATAAATAGGTGTTGTCTGATGTGCTACCACTCAAAGGGGTACCAACAGGGGTTACAAGGGTGGCCAACAGATGTGCTCTTAAGAACCACTTGTATTTGCTACATGTATGAATCCCTCAACCGCGGGTTTATGCGCGTAACAACAGATCTCTGTGGCTTAAAAACGCCGGAATACGTCTCTACCCTGAAAAAAAAATACCCACAATTTTTGCCAAGGAAATTGCTATAATACCACTTGCAATATACTAGATCTAATAAATATGCAGAATAGAAATAAAATGCTAGGAATGGCAGAATAACAGTAATATAACCAGCATAATCATCCACAATAACACAGAAATAATATGAGAACAACAACTAAAATAACACTTTGATTCAGAAAGCAATGTTCATAGGCCTCTTCGAGGGGGCAACCTCCAGTCAAGCAGCGCTCTGTTACAATAATCTCCAAGCTAGGGTTTTCATACCCTTGACCCTTATTTATACTAAATATGTCTATCAAGAGAAGCATCTAGAGGAAGATCCTTCTAGAAGCGGAAGCTTCTATTACGTCTTCTTACATCCGCCTTATTCTATTTTATTGAAAGGCCTTATTAATATTGACCTTTATTACATCCGAATACATTGATCTACCTATGTGTGGGTTAGGACCTTAACATAGTTCATATGGGGGACTTGTCATTGATGACTTCCATACACTCAGGGAGAGAGTGATGGTGATGAGGGTCGACTACCAACAATTGTTGAGGGATAGGAATTATCTATTGGAGATTGGCGAGATATATCATAGGGAACTGAGGGAGAAGGAGGTTGAGGTGGACCGACTCACTCATGAGTTGGTGAGAACATGGATATTATTAGAAGGCACATAGAAAATCCTTCAAGAATCATAGTCCAGATCAGAGGAGCTCCTTGAAGAAATTAGACAGAGATCCACTACACCTATTTCAGCAAAGAGTCAAATATATCACTCATCCACATTGCGAGAGGATGTTGGTGGTTTAGCAGTGGAGCACTAGTTGAGGGAGGATCATGAGGAGTACCCAGGGTAACTAATGAGTATGGAGGGATATGATCCAGAGATACATGAGGATGTCCATAGGTCACAGGGACCACCCTTTATGAGGGGTGTTGAGACAGTTGGACACACACGTACACAAGGGGATTCCAGAGCCAGGGGAAGTTTTGAGGACACTTCCATTTATGTTCCAGGATTGGTTGATGTTCATGGAGAGGATGACCCTGTAGTACACCCAGGATACATGATGTTGCAAGCATATACAGGAGATCACATGAGTATGCAGGGGCACACAATGATGAGTGGTAGTTCACAGAGACATATAGAGGTGTACAGTGGGATTCAAGGGGATGCACTGGATGGTAGGCAGGAGATGTACTTAGTAGAGCATGGAGATTCCTCCCCCTTGCAGCAATATATATATGTGGGGTATCACCTTCATCGTAGCAACAGTTGCATGAGTGATGATGGATGGAGAATGATTGACCCATAGTTTGTGGAGATACCTAATGTTGTACCCGATGGTTGGTGTTCAGTGATGAGTACAGACGATTATTTACCATGGGTATCGGTGGGTGAAGTTTTAGTCAAGTCCTTGGGATTGACCAAGGCATATGATACTTTCTAGTCCTACAGTGGGTTGGAGATATTTATGATAGCCTCTCACGATACTTTTATCATTGATAGTAGCACAGGGGGAGATATACAATGGCAGGGGACATGGAGAGTTGGTAGGCCAAGACCACCTGACATGAGTGTCTTGATTGCATTTAACAAGATAGGGGTGGGTCATCAGGGGAAGATAGTTGAGGCCCTAGGCGTGATGGAGAGTATCATAGGCCATGGGACAAAGGATATCTCAGAGGTTGCTACATATTTAGACTCTCATTGGGATGAGGGCGGAGGGATTTTGATAGTTACCAGTAGGGCACATTAGCAGTTAGTGGGGATTGGAAGTGATGAACTTCCAAATTTGACATGGGATCCGAGAGTCCATTGGGTCAAAAGTTTATTTCATCTTATGAGGATCCAAGAGTGGAGGGTCTAGTATGGATACTTTGAGAAGATAGTCATGATCAGAGTAGAGTAGCGTCAACATGATGGTCCCTGTCAGAGAGTAGCATGGGAACCTGGGATTACGGGGCTGGGGATTTCATTGACTGATGGATATGAGTGGACGTTTGCAAGGGGAAGTCACTTTGATTTCCCATTAAGTTTCAGTATTGGGGAGACAAAGTCATTAGCTGATGATTTTTTGAGGTCTTGTAGTACCTCACTATGGTAGCAACATGTTTAGTCGGTGGGGGTCGTGTTGAGTTTGGTATGGTTTGATAGGATAGACCCATTTCGGGTTGAGGCCATGTGTTAATTGTAGGAGACTCAGGGTGTTGATATGTTACAAAACTATACTCCAAGGGGCATTGTAGTTCACATTCAGATATGGGATCCAGGAATTGGAGTGCTTGGTAGTTCAGTGTTTGATGGAGTTGATTTTTGAGTAGAGTGGTTGCTCGGGGAGTTGACTAAGATTCTTTGGCCATTGATCATTCTACTCATTAGGAGCATATGGGTGTCATGCATGGTGAGAACTTGGAGAGACCACATCCTGAGGGGATTCTACCTTATGTCACACAGGTGGATATGGGACCCTGACATCATATGTAGTTAGATTCAGTTATTGCATGAGGACAAGGAATATTTCAGCAGGGAGGACTGTAATGTCCCCATTTTGGGACATTATAACATTACAACATTTCATAGTGTTATGCCTACCTGAGTATCCAGATAGGGGTGACAGAGAGTTCAAGAAATATTGAGGGTTTTTTTTGGGCCTGACTTGTATCGTTCATCATCAGGATCCATTCCGCACAGCTAGGCTTTGGTTTCATTACATTTTGACGATTTCCATAATTCTGAGTTATTATGGGTCATATCTTAATTAAATTCACTAAGAAGGTCATAATGGGCATATTAATTGGAGAAACCTCTTAGTGTGATAGCTCATCGGAATCGGGAGGAAGAGCATTACAAGATAAGATGATGAGAAGTGACTTTCAGTGGCTGGAGAAGTCATCAGGATGGATAAATCCCTTTTTAGAGGTAAAATGGTTAATTAATTAATTAATTAAGTGATTTAATCAAGGAATAATAAAATAAAGTAAAAGTCACTTGGAGGGAAAAGTTCAACAATGAATTAGGGTTTCAAGAAGCTATAAAGGAAGGTTAAAGCAACCTAATTCATTATGCATTGTTATGATTTGATGTTGAGAGTTCCTAGAGGAGGAAGAGAATCAACCTTCACTGTTTTGTGGCTTTCTGGAGGAAACCGCCACCATTGATTGGTTTCGGTGTTGAGAGACACACCCTAAAACATCAGAGATACCATTTAGGTACTTCACTGTGTTATTCAGGAGTATCCAGTTGCAGTGTGTGCAACTCAACCAGTGAGGGCGCAAGTAAGATTGAGGTTTTGTGGAGTTGCATGAGGTCCGAGCTCAGATTGCAGTTTTCTTCTGACCCAGTTCAGATCCAGCCAGGGCGCTCAAATTGAGCCAATTTCCATCATATTCTGACGGTGTAATCTTGTAGGGAATATCATCCATCCATTTAGGGAGAAACTCTTACTGCAGGACATTTGATGTTGTAGACGAAGCATCAGGGAAGATATGGGGAAACCCTTCCGACCCAGTTCCTCATTTGGCAAGATAAGCATTTTGAGTCCTATAGAAGAAGATTCCCTTGGTGGAATCATTTAGGGCACATCCAATGTCCCAGGAGGTGCACAAACCCCTAAGGGTCTAGATACAGTGCCTCGAAGACCAGATCTGACATCCAACACTCATTCATTTCAGTTTAGAGGCTAGGGCACTTCTATTGGAGCATTTTCCATCTCATTCCAATAGTCCATCCTTCTCGATGAGTTTTCTAGCTGGTAGCGGTTATCGTACTTCTCTAGAATCGTATATTTTTTCCGATCTATCCGTGCATGCATCAGATCTACCTTCATCTTCTAATCATGGGTATTTTTATGCTATTTTCTTGTATTCCAATGACGATCCATGAGATCTAGCTGACGATTATACTCTATATTTCCAGTATCTTATTATATTTCCATTCTTGAGTCGCATAATACTTGTTATTGGGCAGTTGATGTTCTTTACTTCCACATGCATCCTTTATATATTGTTTAAATCATAAATATTCAACATACACATGCAATAACCAACATGCACATGCAATAACTATAAATATATCAAACACACAACTGAAACGCATCCAGAAACCCCTAGTGTATCAGATCTGCGAAACAGAACATTAGATTAGTAGCAAATATCTTGATCAGCGAGATGATGGATCAGGGATATTTCAGGTACATGGTGTATGACATGATTGATACATATCATGAGTGATATGGAATATGGTTGAGGTATACGATATGGTATAGGTATTGGTACATAGTTGATGCATGGTATGGTATAGATCTCGGTACATGGTTAATGCATGGTATAGTATAGGTTTTGGTACATGGTTGATGCATGATATGATACATGTGTTTGGTACGTGGTACAGACACACATGTTGATGATGGTATATCGGTTACAGTTATAGAGACAGTGGCAATTACATGTTAGTGTGATAGTGACAGTGACAAGTTGATTACAGGTTGATGAGACACTGGCAGTGAAAGTATCAGTGATAGTGACAGGATGAGTCTACAATTATATTTCAGGGAGGTAGGACAGGGAAAGAAAAGGGGGTTGTAACTGTTACACATTATTTTCATCATCCCTATGACCGTTAATGATGTAAACCTATCTGTTGCCTTCAGAGGGGTCAGTGGCCTGAGTTCCTGAAGAAGGAAGGGAGAAGAGCTTTTCCTGAGAAAAGAAGTTGCATTTTCCTTTGTAAAAACCCTATAAAAAAGGAAGTTTGCAAGCTGCATTATAGCTAGGGTGCAAGAATGACTGATTCTTGCAGGAAGCATCATATCTAGGTCGTGAGGAGTTCACGGTCTTCTCTATAGGCATGGTGCGAGAATGCTTACACGTGGGAAAAACGAGCATTTTCTCGAATCTTCTAGAAGGAGAAACTTCCATGGTGAGGTGGCATCCGAATGGTTTGGATCTTACTCACTTTCATGATTTAGTGGGATCATCCTAACCTCCTCAACTTATCCTCTTCAGCTTATAAAAGGAGAGGAGCTCTCATGGAAAAGGGGTAAGTTGGATTTGGCTTGGAATTATTAGCTTGGGTGGAGTGTCTTTGAGTTTTGCCTTTGTCAAGATAGATTGTGAATATTATCAGATCTGTGCTCTCAAAATTATTGGAATGGGAGTGTGTGGATAACGAAGGACAGTTGGAAGGGACCTTACAATATCAAGGCCATGGTTGTAATCTCTCTTTCATATTTAATATGATACAGTAATATGATTCTTTCCTATAAAGCTTGTTGTGTTTTATTGTAACATAGATTTATATTGAGTTTGTGTTATTACTATCACTTTGGTTGGTTGCATTATTTTGCAGGATCATCATTGTATGAGTGTTGGAATGGAGCTAAGATGGCGATAGCATGAGGAAGCGACATTTAAACGGTATGTCACTTATCCCTCTTTAGTTAGTAAATTCAATATCTAAAACTTAAGGAAAGCATCATGTTCTGGTGTGTTTTGTTCTAGATCTAGGTGGGTCTAGGGAGATCTGTTAGTGTCTGCACCTATCGATTTGTCCGATAACAAAATTGGTGACTCCACTAGGGAACATATTGTTTCCTAGTTAGTCTAGTTTCCCTTGCTTTGATTTCTTGATTTATGGTCTCTGAGTCTGTGGGAGATCCATCTAGACTCTCTGGATCTGAAAGTTCACTAAACAATTTTGTCCTTTTTCCAAATTTTTCTTGATTACAAACCTTCTCCCACTGTACCTCTCTTTGGCCTACAAGAATCATTGATGTTCGCACCCTACTATTAAGTTCAGTGCGACCTTCTCGCACCCTTCCTGTATCTAGACTGCGAGAATCCCTAATTCTCACATTGTACCCCACTACCAGACTACAAACTCATTTGTAAAATTTTTGGATTAGGTCTTCCTGTCTTTTTGATGCCCAGTTTTCCTTTGATTAGCTGGATTAAACTTTTGGAGCCTATATTGATCTGTTATAGTCTGCTTGACATTCTTTGAGTTGCTTTTAGCCATCTTTGCTTTGTTTGGCTTTGAAGGATTAGTCTCTTGCTTTGAGTGTCTTTCAATTACAAAGCGTGTGTTTTCTTTAGAATTTTTTAGGGAAAGATCAAATTTCTTCTGAATATTTCGCTTTAAAAGAAAACTTTTAGTTTGGGATTCTTTGTTTTAACAAAGTTCATTATTGCTTTTAGTGAAATTTTTGAAACAAAAAGATTTAATTTCTTTCTTTATATTAGATTAGGGGCATCCTTGCATTTGAAGTAGCGAAATTGCATGATTCTTGGCATTTTTTGGTCTTAAATTCCAAAAATTTCCATGAATTGTGCATTGGTGTACAATACCTTTTTCTCATTTCTTGAGAATCTTGATATTGGTGAGTTTAATATATTTTGGGACATTGTGTATATGGGAATGATAAATGTTTTCTCCTTCTTGTAGCATTGCTTTCGTCGAAATGAAAAGATTGCATCTTCATCTCTTTACATAACTTTCGAGTCGATCAAAACACCATATTGTTCACGCCATTTTCCTATTGAGTAACAACAACCATAAAATAAAGCGCTTATAAAAACTGATTAGACATTTTTTATACTTTCTGGTAGCAAACCTACATTAGATTAGTTATAGGGGTTTGGAATAGGTGTGAAATATAACTTTCCAAAGTTGCAAACAAACATAAAATCTTGAGTTAGGGAGCGGTTAAATCCACTTATTACATTTTGTCCTGGGAAGCCCTTCTAACACAAGGGTCAATCACGAGGTCGCATTGAGACTGACAGAGTTACTCAGCCTGCTTTTTTGGTCTTCGTGTAGAGGTTGCACGTATTATGGGGGTCTCTTGAGAGGTATACCCACAATGATGAGTGGAATCCTTTCAAGTTGATTTCGGGCTAGATACCCTGCCCTTGTCCATGGATCAGACTGTCGATTGTTTCCCCAGGCATCACTGTATTAATTGGTAACCTTAGTGGCCTATCTCTCTAGTTTCTTTACATGAGGTGACTCTAGAGGGGCAAGTCTTCATGGTACCTGGAATCGACATTGGCCAAACTCACTCGGGCTCCTTGGAGGGTATACCCACGATTATGTGTGGGAGGTTGCACCAAGGCGTAAGTCCGTTAAGTAGGTCGTCAATGTAACTTTTCCATCCACTCTATATCAACCCCTTCTTACTTTGTTCCTGCAATGTTGGATTTCATCACCAACTAGTGTGATCATTGTGAGAAGGTTTTGTTTGCTTGCTTGTGTAGAATTCCTGCAGAAACCCCGATAGATCTAGAATTCTAGTTAAATTGAACACAAACAATTTGCTGATATTCAAGAGATGACAGAAAGTTTTTTCTCCATAAATCAGAGAATTATATTAATAAAAAATGAATATACATGAGAAACCATCCTCAAAAAGAAGAGAGGAGGTGAATATATAGAATTTCCAACATAGAAATTCTAGTCAAAAAAAGCTAGAAAAAGATAAAATAGGTGTCATAAGCTAAGGGAGACCACATAGTTCGACCTCGACCACTAAAGACACATGTCACACACTCATTAATTCCCACAAGATTCAAGTGATGCGCATTAGATCACTTAAGCTCACTTAACTGACAACAGAAGCAATTCCAACTCACTTAACTGACCCGAAATAGTAGTTACTAATAATAGTAATGGAAAAAATCATTAATTAAGGAATAAATCTCTCACTCAAAGAGGAGGTGCACATTCCCCAATAATGGATGAGTTTTTTCATGGGGGAATTGGAATAAATCATGAATAAATCAAGAAAATCAAGAATAAATCAAGAAAATCAAGAACCGAGAGTTGAGTCTTGATCTAAAAATAACAGTTTTCCCTAAAATCTAGGGATGAGGTGCCCTTCTTCTCTATGTGGCCATATTAGGTGAAATAAAGTGGGATGGAATGCATTAACCAATATCTAGGAGTCTAAGCTAGGTATAAACTAATGTAAGTTAGGGTTATGCTCCAACACCCCCCCTTAAGCCTAACTATAATGACAAAAAATTTGAGTCCCAACAACTTGGCCATTTTAGGTACTCATTACATAAAAAAACTCCTCATGAAAAGAGGAAAGAGGGAAAACCTCATGGGAAACCACCCCCCCAAAAAAAGAGGCAAACAAATTTTGAGTGGCAAAAAGTGACCTACTTAGCTGTCTCCACCACTCCAAGCATAGCTCTCAGTTTTGAAAATTTCTTTTTAGTGAAGGAATTGGTGAAGATGTCTGCAACCTGCTGCTCTATGGGGCATTACTACAGTGAAATGAATCTGTCACGAATCAACTCACAGATGTAATTCATGTGAATCTCGATGTGCTTGTTCCTCTGCCTCTGAACTGGATCAATCGATATCTGAATGGACCCCTAATACCAAAGCTAAAAACATAACCAGAGGTGGACTTGTGGTCTGTACCATCGCCATCCCAATCAGAATCTGTGTACCCAATCAGTGAAAGTGGACAATCTGCAGCATAAAAGATACCAAAACTAGAAGTACCTTTCACATATCTAAGGATTCTCTTTGCATCTTTCCAGTGAAGCTCATGAGGCTCTTGCATATATATAGAACAAACTCCTACTGCAAAAGAGATATCAGTTCGGGTGTGAGTAAGATACAACAAACTCCCAACCAACTGTCGATACAGTGTACTGTCCACCAAAGGTGTAGTACCTGCATCCTCAAATATGACCCCTGAAAGAAAGGGAGATGTTTTTGTCTTGCATTCTATCATCTGAAAGAGGACAAGTAGATCTGATGCATACTTAGATTGTTCCATATTGATCCTTTAAGTATACTTAGAAAATTCAAGACTAAGAAAGTAGTGCAACAGTCCCAAATCTTTCATGGAAAATCGATCGTGCAATGTTGATTTTGCCGAATCAATAGCTAAAGTAAGGTTCCCTATAATCAATAAGTCATCTACACAAAGTACTATTAGAAAAATGGATTCATCATGTTTTATCAAATAAACATTCGAATCAGATTTGCATCGAATGAATCCAATGGAAAGCAGGAAAGAATCCATCTTTGCATACCAGGCTCTGGGAGCCTCTTTTAGGCCATACAATGATTTCTTTAATCTGCAAACGAGGGAAGAGTTATGAATGTATACCTATGGTTGATCCATATATATATCCTCCTTTATATATCCATGTAGAAATGCACTCTTCACATCCATGTGGTGAACTTCCCATCTGCGAGAAGCGGCAATGGCCAAAACTAGTCGAATGGAGTCCATTTTTGCAACAAGTGCAAATGTCTTTGTGTAGTCTATGCCATGTACATGTGAGTATCCTTTTGCAACAAGTCGAGATTTTTACTTGCTTATCTCACCATATGAAGCAATATTTGTTCGATATATCCATCAGCATCGAACAAGCTTTCTTCCTTTCGGAAGTGGAACCAAGTCCCATGTGTTGTTGTCCATAAGAGCAGAGTACTCTTCATCCATGGAAGCCTCAGAGTGTGACTGTGGATCTGAAACATGTGTCATATAGAAATGTATGGGCAGCAAAGGTTTTGTGGCAGCTAGGGCTTGAGGATCCCCAAAAAACTGTGATCTAGTCCTTCTTGTATCCACAGGATCACCGACTAGTTCACCCGCATCTTGCAAGGTTTTCTCTACCCAAGTTGGAAACTGAGTTGGAGAAGACATGAACTACTCCTCATCCTCTATATCAGACCCAAAAGTACTCTCTAATGGCTTATCTAAAGTGCTCAAAGAATTTTCTGACTCCTCCTCATCAGTGACAACAAGCGGTTCCTCGGCAAGGTCTTCTGAAAAATCATGCAGTGATTCTTCTTCAAACTTCACACTTCGAGCTAGAATGAACTTTTCAGTGTGAGAGTCCAGAAATATATATCCTTTGACACCTTCAAGATATACAACAAATATGCATTCAACACTTTGAGGCTCCAAATCCTTCCTCTTATCTGTCGGAATGTGAGCCCATGCTCGTGAACCAAAAATACGAAAGTGCAACACTTTCGGTTTCTTACCGGTCCAACATTCAAAATGAGTGGTGCCTTTGAGTGATTTGTGAGGAACTTGGTTCTGAATGTATGTTTCACAATTAATATCTTTATCCCATATCTTGGGAGCTAATTATTTTGACTGTATCATACAATTGGCCATCTCTTTTAAGGACCGATTTTTCCTTTCCGCAACACCGTTCTGTTGTGGTGTATATGGCACTATGTGTTGTAGTTGTATACCTACAACAATAAAAAAAAATTGCACATCTTTGTTGACATACTCCCCCCCATTATCAGTATGGAGAATCTTAATCTTACACCCAAAATCATTCTCAGCAAGTGCTTTAAATTCTATAAGGCATTCAAATACTTCGGATTTTAATTTCAAAAAAAATACCCAAGTAAAGCAAGAGAAATCATCTATGAAGGTGAGTACATATCGAGCCTTACTGATTGAAGGCTGCGGGAATGGGCCTGTGATGTCATTGTGAATCATCCCAAGAGGTGAAGAAGCTCTCTGTCCCTTCCCTTTGTAAAACTTTTTTTTTGGATGCTTGCCAAGAATGCATGCTTGACATACACCGCTTGTGAATTTAATAGCTGGCAATCCTTCTACCATGTTTTCCTTGTTGAGTTTATGCAAGTACTTATAGTTTAGATGGCCAAATATTTCATGCCATAACCTTCTGATATCATTAGATTGTGACAGAAATACAGTGCTAATATATTTAGGAACAAAGTGGGAGAAAAAATACAAATGAGAACCATGATTTGCAATTCCATGTGCAAGCTGTGAGCCTGTGGAAATGTCGGTAATCACTGCGGAGTCCAGAGTGAACTCCACCTTCCTTCCAGAGCCGGAATGAGTGATCTGATATATTGAGAGAATATTTGTGGACAGCGAGGGAACATGAAGCACATTTTTGAAGCATCCCCCTTCAAGATCAACAATTCCTTCTCCGCACACCTTTGCGTGTGTGGCATCTCCCAAGTAAATAGGGGATCTGGTGCTTTCTTCGATGGAGGAAAATTCATCTTTTGATACAGCCATATGGTTCGATGCAGCTGAATCAAGGATACAATATGATGGAGTGGATGTGAAAGCCATTAAATCATGACCATCTCATGCTCTCCCTCTCGTTCTGTTATCATCTTTCTTCTTTGCATTTTCGGGCACCGTGAGATTGTGTTGCTGCAATTGCTTAGCCATCTCATCAATAGTCTTCCTCATGCAATTTTCTTTGGGATCAAAGCCTTTGGAAAAGTATCTGCAAATTTTTATTTCCTTATTCTTCTTACCCATAGGCTCATAAGAGTTATCTGAAGATTGTGCGGATCTCTCCTTCTTCGATTCAAGAAATTTACCCGTTCCTTTTTTCTTATCTTTTCCACTGCTCTTTGGAGCATTAGTAGCCGCAAGTTCTTGGTTCTTGGAATGCTTGATGGCACCCATTTGGACTAACTTAGATTTCTCTTGAGTCAATGCTACAATGAAATCATTCAATGGAGGCATTTTCCATGTTTCCTGAGTCAATTTAGATGCTTGAAAAGACGATACAAATACGGAATATTCAGGGCCTAATTTCGAGAGAATTGAAAGGATGAGTTGATCTTCCTCTTTCTGAGTACACATGCATTAAGTTCAATGAGGAGGGATTTGAACTTGGTGAATAATTCTTGCAGGTTTCTGAAATGAATTGGACTTAGGGATATGAGTTCATTCTCCAGTTGATGCACTCTCATTGCATCTTGCTTGCCGAATAGTCCTTCCAATGTGGTCCAGACCACATCCGGAGTAGTGGCTCCACTGACATGAAAGAGGAGATCTATGGAAATTGATAGGAATATCAGCCCAATTGCTTCATCTATTTTATTGAAATACTTTATCTTCTCCATTGCAGCAGTCGTTTCTTTCTCCGTTCCCATTGTTACCCTGTAAAGCCCTTTGCTTCGAAGGAGCAGAGAGATCTCTGTCTTCCATTCGAAGTAATTGAAAGGATTTAGAATGAGTTTTGTGGGCTGAGAGAGATGATCCATTGCCTCTTTTTGTGCCCCCTGGTGATCTATACCTGCAAATAAAACTGTGTACAATCCACTAGAGTCAATCTAGCTCTGATACCATGTAGAATTCTTGCAGAAACCCCGATAGATCTAGAATTCTAGTTAAATTGAACGCAAACAATTTGCTGATATTCAAGAGATGAGAAAAAGTTTTTTATACATAAATCAGAGAATTATATTAATAAAAAATGAATATACATGAGCAACCATCCTCAAAAAGAAGAGAGGAGGTGAATATATAAAATTTCCAACATAGAAATTCTAGTAAAAAAAAGCTAGAAAAAGCTAAAATGGGTGTCATAAGCTAAGGGAGACCACATAGTTCGACCTAGACCACTAAAGACACATGTCACACACTCATTAATTCCCACAAGAGTCAAGTGATGTGCATTAGCTCACTTAATCTCACTTAACTGACAAGAGAAGCAGTTCCAACTCACTTAACTGACCCAAAATAGTAGTTACTAATAATAGTAACGACAAAAATCATTAATTAAGGAATAAATATCTAACTCAAAGAAGAGGTGTGAATTCCCCAATAATGGATGATTTTTTGCATGGGGAAGTTGGAATAACTCATGAATAAATCAAGAAAATCAAGAACTGGGAGTTGAGTCTTGATCTAAAAATAACAGTTTTCCCTAAAATTTGGGGATGAGGCGCCCTTCTTCTCTATGTGGCCAAATTAGGTGAAATAAAGTGTGATGGAATGTATTAACCAAGATCTAGGAGTCTAAGATAGGTATAAACTAATGTAAGTTAGAATTATGCTCCGAGAACTTGCTTACTAGATTTTTAACGCGTGTTGTTTGTTCTCCCTAGTAGACTCTAGATTGGATCTTTATTTTTATGACGTTAGTTCCCAGAATGACCTATGAAGGAACTCCTTTTCCCAAGGAACATTTTGTTTTTCCTTCTTACGGAAACATTGGTCCTCCTCATATTGCTACTTTGAGCCTTCCAGGTCTCAGAATTGGGTTACCAATATGGTTGTTTTCCACTCAGGTAATCTCGAATACTGTTAGTGCTTCAGTCACAAGCACTTCCCCCCAAGAGAATCAACCTCATGTTGATGCTTCACCTTCTTCACCAGTAAGGTATTCTTCGCCTTCTTCGGTTACAAGGTCTCCTTCCATTTCATCTTCTTCGTCGAGTGAAATTTTTGAAGCTAGTAACCCGGTGAATAAGAAGAACAAAAAAAGAAAGATTAAGAAGAAGAAAGATAAACAAGGGTCAAAACCTCCAGCCACTGTAAAACATGTTGGAAAATAACCAGTTACTGTTAATCGTGTTGGGAGTGTTGATGATGTCAAGATCAAGCAAACAACTTGTAAACCCAAGTACCCTTGCAGGTTTTGTAAGGGTAGCCATTTTCTTAAGGATTGCCCTGGTCTATCAAAGGTTATAGAAGTATGGTCTACACACCCTGACCAACCCATATCGTCAACCTTTGAACAACATGTTGATGACCTCCCATCAACTAGTCACGATACTATTGGGAAGAAGAAAAGTAGAGTCAAGTTCCCGTGTATGTTATCCAAAGGGAGTCATCTAAATCACCTTTGCCCTTGTATAGAAAAAGCGTTGAAATTCCTGGAAGATATGACTGTTTCACAGCCTCAAATTCCAGCTACTTATCGCAAGCTTACTCTTGACCCCCCTGTAGTTGATGGAATGATCAATCTGGTTGATCAAGTGGTCAATTTGGTCACATACTTGGTTGAACCAGTAGACCAACTGGTCAATCCGATCCCATCCTCGGTTGATCCCACTCTCCTTTTAGAGAGTGAAACCCAAGCGATCGATCCTTTTCCAAGCGTCGATCCCATTCTCCCTTTGGAGAATGCAACCCAATCAATCGATCCTACTCTCCCGCTCGAGAGAAAACCTGATACCGCCCTATTTTTTTCATTGATAAAGAATATACCATGCCGGGGGCTATTCCTCCTTCTCCCGTGGAACCCCCTCCAAGTTATGAGGCCATCCATTTTGATTGGGGTGTGCTAACTGGACCTCCTCTTCCCTCTCACATTCCATTCCAGATTACAGTACAGGTTTGTCGTCGAGACGTTCCTCAGACACTGATAGATGAAGGTGCATCCATTAGTATTTTGTCCTCTTTTGCTTGGAAAGCTTTGGGTTGTCCTCCACTTGCGTCGGTTACGCAGAATCTGTTAGCTTTTAACATAAGAACTAGTCAACCTTTAGGGACCCTTCCTCAGTTTCCTATAACTTTGGGAGGGAAAACTGTCTTTATTGATGTCATGGTTGTCCAAGACCCCTTGGATTTTGCTTTGCTCCTTGGGCAAGATTATGTCTATGCCATGAAAGCTATTGTGTCTACTCTTTTTCATGTGATATCTTTCCTTCACAATGGACGGGTTGTGACTCTTGATCAACTTTCATTCATTGACCCTGCCTAGATTGCCTCCTTGAATGGTTCTTATATGCAGATGGTCTCACCCCCGCCACAAGTCAATTATGTGGCATTGTCACCCATGGCTTCAACTTCTGATGACTTAGATCCAGTAGTTGACATGGTGATCTCTTTGATAGGGTTGTTAGAGACTAATCTATTTACTCCTGTCGTGACCCTCGACATGGTGTTCTTCTAGAGTGTGTTTCTTCCTTCCAGCGAAGACCTCTTGGAAGCCATGACCGATTTTTGTCCCTTGACATGGTCTCCTTCCAGAGAATTGTCCTCTGGGAATCCATGATCAAGAAGAATTCTGAGGATATGTTTTTCGTCTATGAGGCAACCTCGTTAAAAAATGAAACAAAGGTCTTTGAGCATATTTTTCTAATTTCAAGCTCATTAAAAAATGAGACCTGTTACGAGGATAGTTTTGCGTCTCTGTGGCGACCTCGTTAAAAAAATGAAATAGAGGTTACGAGTATAGTTCCCATTTATGTTTCAAACTCGTTAAAAATGAAACAGTGGTCTTGGGATTATACCTAGAGTCATGAGCATAGTTCTTCTCATGTGTCAAGCTCGTTAAAAAATGAAACAACTTCCCCCTCTCCATTTGGGTCAAGTCCTACGTATAGTACTTGAAGCTTCATTTCATTCTCCTTCCCAGTTGGATGAAATGAATCTTGGGGGGCAATGCTTTCAGCCTCTGGACTTCATGTTGAATTTAGAGCCGCTAGTTTCTTAAGCCGGGGGCTAAGTACCAACCATCCCTGTTGTAGTGTCCCCAAGGCCAAGCCCCAATGTAAACCAAGTTCTGAAAGGAATTGTGATTATGTTTTATAGGCTAGTGAGCCAAGTTCTTATAAGCTGGAGACTTATGTGTTGTTAGGATAGGGAGCCTAAGTGTTGAAGGCCAGGACCCTACTGTTGTACTTGTATGTATGCAGAACATTTAATAAAATATAAACACCGCCAGGTGCAAACCGACCATGATGAATGAGTGAAGGGGGACTGAGCATCCACAGAGTGGGCAAGGAATTAGGGGCTGGAAGGTTGGAAAGGGGATAATTTTTGAGCCTAAGGGATAATCCTAGGGGGGGCTTAAGCCTGGGAATAATATTTTCATATTATTCCAAAAGATATGTGCATCATATGTTTTTATCCTAAGTCCTTTTGGAAGGATGCGTGATTTCCCAAGTGGTGGGAGGAATGTGTGCTGGTGGAATGCATGCAGTTCCATGGGTGACAAGTGTCAACCCTGGTGCATGCGAATAAAATGGCCAGGGTGATCCGTGAGAAGGGATTCCCATTCCACTAGATTGTCTGAACGCGTACGGAGCTCTGAGCAGTATGACTAACCCGACTCCTGTAGAGAACCTCTGTGAGACCCTGTGACTCGAATGTCTGTGTCTGATTCTGAGAAATCCTATGCGTGTAACCCTAACCTATGAGAATCCTATGTGATTTCGGGGAAGAGTATTGCTTGTTCAGGAAATCTGAGCGAGCCTATGCAAGCATTCCCTGTTTCGAAGCCGTGACTATGAAGCCATCCTATGATTGCCGAATCCAGTTTTTAGAAAGCCCGTGTCTGTTTTCCCATGGGATTGTTAAGACTACGCAGTACTAGACTACGTGAGGCTTGTTGGCCTGTGAGTGAATCCCTCTAGGTGAGAGAGTGCGCAGGGGAAGGAGAGAACTCCTGGAAGGAACCCTGTAGCTTCCATAGAGCTCGGAGAATTCCGGTCTGTTCCTGTAACCCAAGGTAAGGGAGATTGGCAGCCGAAGGACTGTCCAGGTGATAGAGAAGGTGCATTCTCCTGGGGTGGAACAGGCATGTGGGGAATGAGGGTCTATGGGCAGTGAGCGTGGGAGATTCCTGGGAGAGCCTTTTGTCCTTGTGGTTGTGTGTGACTGTTTTCCCTGTAACCTCAGCCTGAGCCTAGATTCCTTGCCTTGGGGTGGAGCTTAGTCCCAACTCGGGGGTGACCCACTGCTGAGTTGATGAACAGTGCGGTCTAAGGCTGGGATGTTCATGGAAGTCCTGCATTTGGTTGGTGGATCCCTCCATTGTTACAAGATAAGTGTCTAACTATGTTTTATCACATTTTATCATGTCTCTACTGTAAATGTTATCATGTTTTCTGTTGTGTATACGAATTAATATGGAATGCTATGGATTGTTTAATTATAGCAGTAATGATATGTTTTCCTCTGAGTTAAATGTGTTTATTTGTTTAAATGCATTGGATATATGATATATGTATGAGCTTTGTACAAATGGTGTGTACAGTTTGGTATCAGAATGATTAAACATAGTATCAGAAGGTGGCACAGTGGGTGCGCTACAGTTTGGTATCAGAGCGATTAAACATAGTATCAGAAGGTGGCACAGCGGGTGCGCTACAGTTTGGTATCAGAGCGATTAACCATAGTATCAGAAGGTGGCGCAGCGGGTGCGCTACAGTTTGGTATCAGAGCGAAGGTTTCGACACTGAGCCTAGATGGGCTAGTGGAGTGGTCTTTGGATTGAGAATGCGAAGGGAAATTGGGTCTGGAGGACCAATTTCGGACCTTGGTTTGTTCCAGAGTGTCAAGCAGTTGCTTGACCATGCTTACGAGCTCAGGAAGTATAGCGGTGAGTGAAACCGTAGCTAGTGTGGTCTATGGCCACAGGGAGACAGGTCTCTACACCAATGGTGTTAGAACCTTAGGATTTGTTCGGGAGGGAAGGCGAGCCCTCGTGACCGTCGGATCTGGAAAAATGTGCGTAGGAATTAAAATTCCTTTTGAAATACACAGGAATGTGGAAATTGCGATATGCGAAATTTTGAATTGGTTAGGAACTGTCTGAGCCGTCAGATCTCGGCCGGAAAACCCGTCAGCCGTAGGATTTGTCGGGAGATGTCTGAAGGTTAAACCTCAGAGACTAGGGGCGAAAGCTCCGAAATATATCTAGACTGTCCAAAAGACGGAGGACACGTGTCATGAGATTTCCCATTTTGGAAAATCGAGAATCGCGAGATCGGGATCCCATCGACATATCGGGGTTCGACATTTCGCGAATCCTAAGGACATATGTGTTTCGGCCTTGGAAAGTCCGAAACCCTGATAGGAGGCATGATTGTGGTCATATAAGGGGAGGTCGTTTGAACCACGAGTCTAGCCCGGAGGGATAACGCGAGTTAGAGCGCATCGGCGTTTGGAAGCCCAAAACCCTGAAAGGATCGGGACTTTCCATGGTGGAAACCCCAGAGCAGTCGTGGGCCATCCAATTTGAGATGGTCACGTGTTGAGAGATTACCTTTTTCAGAAAATCGGGGATTCGGGAGTTCCGTTGACAATGAACTCGGACTCTCGTCATGATAAATCTCGATGATACTGTCTATACGTTAGCATGTGGCTAAGTCCCAATGAATGAACGAGATTTCTTCGAGGAATCTCCGGGTCTTTAACGATCGTCCGATATGAGAAAGATTTGACCGATGGATTTTTATAGGAATGGATGTGGACACATGGAGATGTACCACGTGTCAGAGGATTGAAAAGAGAAGTGAGAGTGTTGGGACCCTAATGATGTCACCGAACGTGACGAGGATCCTTCGAAACGTGCCACGCACCACTTTGGTAAAGGGAAACAGCTGTGCTGTTGACCCAAAGAATAAGGTAAAACATAATTTCAGAAGTCGGGGGTTGGAAAGGAGAGTTAAATGGGAGTTCTCCAGTACTGAGACTCCGAAACCCCGAAACCTGAAGTCCCGAGGTACAAAAACCCAAAGTTTCGAAATCCTGAAGTGTCGAAAATGAAAGCTTCGAAAACATGAAAATTGCAAAGTCGAACGAGAGCTCAAAAAACCCATTGGAATCAAAATGTCTTTTGTTCTTGTTGGTATTAGTTATAAATGATGAATATTGTTTATGAAGGTTTAATGGCCTGATAAACTACAATTTTATTTTCACAGTGCGTGTGCAGAGTTCAACGGAGGTCAGGACTCCAGTTAACCAATGACTGAGTATGGAATGGGGAAAGGTGCAGATTACCCCCGAAATAGAAGACAAACAGGAAGGAAAGGATGTTAACCTGGGAATGGAAGGATCGAACTCCAATGGGCATGGAAAAGAGAAGGATAAGGAAGGACACATAATGAAAATCATTGAAGGATTACAAAGAGAGGCCTAGGCTCACCGAGATGATAGCCGAAAGCTCATGAAAGTCAGGGATCGACAGGGTGCATTAAACTTAAAATTTTTGAAGAGCCGGGAAAGAATAGAGAAGAAACTCAAGAAGGGAAGAGACTCAAGTACGACAGAGAGTCGCAAAAACCATGAAAGAAGAAGAAGGTCGAGGAGCGGTAGCCGACATCTTAGTCTCTCCCAAAGACATTCTGATAGGAAGACACACAGTTGTTCAAGCCCATCCCCTACCAGAAAACATCAAAAATCTGGAAAGGAGGAATTGAAAGGAGAGATGAACAATATTAAGCCTCCAACATTCGATGGAGAACATAAGAAGGAGGAATATGTCAAGACCTGGTTGCTTGGCATGAATAAATACTTCCAACTGCAGAATTATTCTACCCATGCAGAAGGAAGAATTGCAATGTACCAACTGAAAGGAAAAGCATCCATGTGGTGGGATTAGTTTGTACAGGTGCAACACATCTGAGAGAAAGAGGTCACGTGGAAGTAGTTTAAGAGGTATTTCGAGAAGAAATACCTGACTAAAAGATACTATGATAGAAATATGAAGGAGTTCTTTGAACTCAAGTTGGGCAGTATGGCCATTGATGAGTATGAATGAAATTTTCTGGAACTACTGAAGTATGTTCCATTCATCAAGGATGAAGCTGTTAAAATTCATAGGTATCTGAGTGGACTGCCACCTTCCATGAGTGACAAGATTCAATATGATGATACTAAGACCATGGAAGAGACCATCAGAAAAGAGAAATGCTTGTATGAACAACAAGGAGAAAGGCCTATCCTTCGGAAGGTCTGGGATGATCGAAGGAAATTTAAGAAGGAACAGAGGCAGAAGGGAAGCAAGACTTCTTTTTTCAGAAATAGTCCTTGGGGACAGTCATCTTTTAAAGAGCATAGGGAGGTTGAAGGGAGTGAGCAGATGCCAAGGCCTCCACCTATAGAGTGTTGGGGCTGTAAAGGAAATCATAGGTACAGAGACTGCCCCCACAGAAAAGACAAAGCAAGAACTGTCCATACTGTTCAGCAAGCTGAAACAGTGGAGGATATGGGCAGTAGAATGTTGAGGATCTACGCAGCCCTTGACAATAAGCAAGCAGAATTTCAATCGCACATGATTGAAGTGGAAGGTACGATCAACAACCGACCACTTGTTATTTTAATTGATTCAGGGGCTAGCCATAGTTATGTAGATCCTAGAGTGGTAGATAGTTTTCATCTAATGAGAAGCAAACATGAGAAGTCTTGGCTAGTGCAGTTAGCCACAGGGACCAAGAGGAAGGTCACTGAATTGGTTAAGTCCTGTTCAGTGGACATGAAAGGAATGAGCACTAAGGATGAATTGAACATTCTGCCTTTAGGCTCATACGATTGCTTAATTCGGATGGAATGGTTGGACCAACACCATGCCCTTCTAGATTGTCGTAACAAGAGGTTCACATGCCTAAATGAAGAGGGAAATCAGGTAACAGTCCAAGGAATTCCCAGAGCCGTGGCTATGAGGGAAATCTCAGCTATGCAGCTGAAGAAATGTTACCGGAAAGGCTGTCAATTATATGCATCTCGGGTGGAAGAAACATCTCGAGATGTAGTGTCGAATCTAGAAGATCATGAAGTACTCAAGGAGTTCAAGGATGTATTTCATGAGGTACCTGGACTACCTCCGAAGAGAGACATTGATTTTTCTATAAATTTGATGCCTGGAGTAGCTCTAGTTTCGAAGGCTCCTTATAGAATGTGTATGCCAGAGCTGACAGAGTTACAATTGCAGCTCAAAGAGCTACTGAAGAAAGGTTACATTCCCCCCAGTGTGTCACCTTGGGGAGCCCTGGTCCTATTCGTGAAGAATAAAGATGGGATGTTGAGGTTGTGCATTGATTTTCGACAGTTGAATAAGGTCACTGTCAAGAACAAGTATCCTCTGCCAAGGATTGATGATCTTTTTGATCAGTTGAAGGATGCGAAAATATTTTTGAAAATAGATCTCCGATCAGGATATCACCAAGTGAGAATAAAAGATGAAGACATCAACAAGACCACCTTTAGAACAAGGTATGGTCATTATGAGTTCACGGTGGTGTCGTTTGGACTGTCCAACGCGCCTACTGTTTTCATGTGTTTAATGAATGGAGTGTTCAGAAATTACTTGGACAAGTTTGTCATAGTCTTTCAGGACGATATCTTGGTGTATTCCAAGACAGAGGAAGAACATCAACAACACTTGAGAATGGTGCTGCAGGTGTTGAGAGAACACCAGCTATACGCAAAACTGAGCAAGTGCTCTTTTTACCAAAGGCAGATCCATTACTTGGGACGCATTATATCTGAAGAAGGGATCGCTGTGGATCCTGAAAAGGTACAGGCCATTAGAGAATGGCCAGTGCCAAGGAATGTGGCAGAAGTTATATATTTTATGGGTCTGGCAGGCTACTATAGGAGGTTTATAGCCGGATTCTCAAGGATAGCCCATTCTATCACTTCCTTGCAAAGGAAGGGAAAGAAGTTCTAGTGGACTGAAGAATGTGAGAGCAACTTCCAGCGATTGAAGCAACTGCTAACTAGTTCTCCAATCCTAAATATTGCAGATCCAAACAAGGATTACGTAGTATGCATGGATGCATGTAAGGAGGGGCTGGGAGGAGTCCTCAGCCAAGAGGGATTTGTAGTTTGTTATGAATCCCGAAAGTTGAAGGAACATGATAAGAATTATGCCACTCGCGATTTAGAGCTGGTAGCAATCGTCCACGCCTTGAGGAAATGGAGACATTACCTCATGGGCAAGAGATTCGAGTTGAGAACAGACCATAACGGTCTGAAGTATTTATTTGATCAACCGACCTTAAATGCCAGACAAATCAGATGGCTGGAGTTTCTGTGCGAATAT
>ML782559.1:405042-421626 GCA_009831015.1 Picea engelmannii | reverse complement strand
TAGCATGTACCAGACTGAGATGAAAGACATAATTTTGGAAGCTACAAATGTTGTTTTGCAGTACAAAAATCTTGTAGCAAAGCTACAGCAGCGTGAGAGACCACAGACCAAGGAAAGTTACACCTTGGGAACTAATGGTTTACTTTTGTATAAAAACAGAGTGTATGTACCTAATGTCCGAGAATTGAAGCTAGAAATTCTAAAGGAGATGCATAACGTGGCTTATGTTGGACATCCTGGATATCAGAAGACTGTGGCAGCAATCAAAAGCCATTATTTTTGGTCGGGTTTGAAGAAAGCAATCGCTGAATACATCGCCAGATGTATGGAGTTCCAAAAGGTTAAGGCAGAGCATAGGCACCCAACAGGGTTGCTACAGCCTTTACCTATTCCTGAATGGAAATGGGACGTGGTAACAATGGATTTTATCACTGGACTACCTAGAACAAGCAAGCAACATGATTCAATCTTGGTGGTGGTGGACAAGCTTACTAAAGCTGCCTATTTTATTCCACTGAAAACCACCCATCGGGCAACAGATGTTGCTGATATATTCTTAAAAGAATTTGCACGCTTGCATGGAATTCCTAAGACAATTTTTTCCGATAGAGACCCGAAATTCACCTCGAATTTCTGGAAAGGATTGTTCAAAGGATTCGGAACGAATCTGAACTTTAGCACAACATATCATCCTGAGTCCGATGGACAGACAAAGAGAGTAAATAGAGTAATAGAAGACATGCTGAGAATGTATGTGATGGATAAACCATCAAGGTGGGAAGACTACCTGCATTTGGTAGAATTCACCTACAATAATGGGTATCATGCGTCATTGAAGATGAGCCCGTTCGTAGCACTTTATGGAAGAAAGTGCAACACTCCAGTGAGCTAGGATAATCCAACTAACAGAGTAGTAGTTGGGCCTGAATTGCTCAAAGAGATGGAAGATCCAATGATAAAAATTAAACATAATCTAAAAGTTGCCCAGGACAGGCAGAAAAGTTACGTTGATATTAACAGAACCCATAGAGAATTCAAAGTGGGTGACCATGTTTTCCTGAAAGTAAAAACTAACAGGAGTTCCCTGAGGCTGGGAAGTTGTGCCAAGTTGGCAGCAAGATTTTGTGGGCCATTTGAGATCCTGGAAAGGATTGGGCCAGTTGCATACATGCTTGCATTACCTGCATCTATGACTGTACATAATGTGTTTCATGTTTCACTGCTTAAGAAATATGTACCTAATGCTAATCATATTATCAATTGGACTGTGATTCAGGTGGAACCAGAAGGTGTCCTGCAAGTGCATCCTATGCGCATATTGGACAGGAAAAGAAAACAGCTCTGGAATCGAGTTATAGATCTTGTAAAGGTCCAGTGGACCTGGTACGATCCTGAGGACATGACATGGGAGCATGAAGAGGTTATGTGGGCAAAGTACCCGCATATTTTTGAAAATTTTGAAAGGCTTGCAGAGACAGTGTAAGTTGCACTGAGGATGGTGAAAAAATAAGGGGAGGGGAATTGTAGTGTCCCCAAGGATGAGCCCCATTGTAAACCAAGTTATGAAAGGAATTTTGATTATGTTTTATAGTCTGGTGAGACAAGTTATTATAAGATGGAGACTTATGTGTTGTTAGGCCAGGGAGCCTATGTGTTGAAGGCCAGGAGCCTACTGTTGTACTTGTATGTATGCAGAACATTTAATAAAATATAAACATCGCCAGGTGCAGACCGACCACGACGAATGAGTGAAGGGGGACTGAGCATCCATAGAGTGGGCAAGGAATTAGGTGCTGGACGGTGGGAAAGGGGCTAAGTGTTGAGCCTAGGGGCTAATCCTGGGGGGGCTTAAGCCTAGGAATAATATTTTAATATTATTCCAAAAGATATGTGCATCATATGTTTTTATCCTAAGTCCTTTTGGAAGGACACGTGATTTCCCAAGTGGTGGGAGGAACGCGTGATGGTGGAACGCATGCAGTTCCATGGGTGACAAGTGTCAACCCTGGTGCATGCGAATAAAATGGCCAGGGTGAGCCGTGAGAAGGGATTCCCATTCCACCGGATTGTCTGAACGCGTACGAAGCTCTTAGAAGTATGACTAACCCGACTCCTGTAGAGAACCTCCGTGAGACCCCGTGACTCGAATGTCTGTGTCTAATTCTGAGAAATCCCGTGTGTGTAACCCCAGCCTATGAGAAGTCTGTGTGATTTCGGGGAAGAGTCTTACTTGTTCGGGAAAGATGAGAGAGCTTATGCAAGCATTCCCTGTTTCGAAGTCGTGACTGTGAAGCCATCCTCTGATTGTCGAATCTAGCTTTTAGAAATCCTATGTCTGTTTTCCCGTGGGATTGTTGAGGCTACGCAGTACTGAACTACGTGAGGCTTGTTGGCCTATGAGCGACTCCCTCTAGGGGAGAGAGTGTGCAGGGGAAGGAGAGAACTCCTGTAAGGAACCCTGTAGCTTCCATAGAGCCCGGAGACTTCCAGTTCAGTCTATTCCTGTAACCCAAGGTAAGGGAGATTGGCAGCCGAAGGACTGTCCAGGTGACAGAGAAGGTGCATTCTCCTGGGGTGGAACAGGCATGTGGGGAATGAGGGTTTGTGGGTAGTGAGCGTGGGAGATTCCTAGGAGAGCCTTCCATCCTTGTGGTTGTGTGTGACTGTTTTCCCTGTAACCTTAGCCTGAGCCTAGATTCCTTGCCTTGGGGTGTAGCTTAGTCCCAGCTTGGGGGTGACCCACTGCTGAGTTGACGAACAGTGCGGTCTAAGGTTGGGAGGTTCGTGGAAGGCCTACATTTGGTTGGTGGATCCCGCCATTGTTACAAGATAAGTGTCTAACTATGTTTTATCACATTTTATCATGTCTCTACTGTAAATGTTATCATGTTTTCCGCTGTGTATATGAATTAATATGGAATGCTATGGATTGTTTAATTATAGCAATAATGATATGTTTTCCTCTGAGTTAAATGTGTTTATTTGTTTAAATGCATTAGATATATGATATCTGTATGAGCTTTGTACAAATGGTGTGTATAGTTTGGTATCAGAGCGATTAAACATAGTATCAGAAGGTGGCGTAGTGGGTGTGCTATAGTTTGGTATCAGAGCGATTAAACATAGTATCAGAAGGTGGTGCAGCGGGTGCGCTACAACTGTGTTATGTGTTGGGAAGTCCAAGCATAGTTTTCTATGGTTCAAGCTTGTGTAAAAATGAAACCACTGACCTCAAGCATAGTTTCCTCTGATTCAAGCTTGTGTAAAAATGAAACTAGGTCCAAGCATAGTTTTGTTTTGTTTTAAAGCTTGCGTAAAAATGAAAACAATCCCGATCATAGTCTTTGTTCTTTCTCATGCTCATTAATACATGAGAATAAGTTACCAAGATTAGTATTTGTTATTTCTCGTGCTCTTAAATTAATGAGAATGTAACCAAGTGTACTTTTATCACTTTTTCGGACCCGTAAAGGTTGTATGAAAAAGGAACCCATTAGAGTTCCCTTTAAGATCTTTTCAGACTCTCTAAACATGAAAACATTGTCGAGCAACCTTGTTATTTTCACTCTTGTTAAAGTGTTTGAAGAAAACCTCTATTGAGTGATAGTTTATCTCTTTTTTGGTCTCATCAGACTACTTTATGAAAAAGGAACTGAGAGAGTTCTCTTTAAGTGTTTTTTAGACTCTATAAACTTGAAAAACCCTTGAGTTTTCTTTCTTTGGACGCATAAAACAAACATTGAAAGGCCCAAATGGGACCGAACCACTCCTTTCTAAAGTTTGTTAAACATACTCCGAGGGACTCATCCAAAGGATGAGCTTACATTTACAAGCATATGTTATCCTCCTCAAGCTTGCGTAAAAATAAAGAGGTACTCGGTAGAAATGGTGGGGGGGAAATTGGGAAAGAAATGTATCCAAACCTGTATTCTATGGAAGAGTCTCTTTTGAACATAACACCCTTTCACTTGCCTTGTGTCTAGGTTGGAAAACCTACTTGTCTCTTGATCATACTCCTTTATAAGATTACAAATTGGTTTGTGATCCCTGTTGTTGAGTCAGAATTTCCAAGACAATGGTCGTGTCGTCAATATGTTCAAAGAGAATTTCAACCCGAAAAGACTTCTATTGCATTGACCGTTTATGCAGTCCTTAATCCTTCTATTTTGTCGGCCATCCCTGATTCCGTCTTGAGTTATTGGTTACTCTGATCTACATCAAATATTTTTACCTATTTCATGTCATTGATGGGGGATACATTAAGGCCCTCCTATGATGAGTCTTTTCCTGTCAACTTCAACTCATTATCCAGGAATTAGACTTAGAAACTAATTGGTACCTTGGAACTTGAATGCCTCAATGGTAGGTTTCCTCGCTTTCGACAACGGGTTTTCATTATTGACCTCTGATCGGGAGATTCCACCGAGTGTTCGACTTCAACTCATTAATTCGCATTTGTTGGATTGTACTAGAGTACCTTGGGAGTCATTGACATTAATGGTGATTTACCTCACACTTGTTAATGGTTCTCATCATTGACTGGTAATCAAGTGGTTTCTGCCATGTTTGACTTCAGCACATGTATTCACATGGTTAGATTCCTACTATAGAGTGGTGGAGATGAAGACCCTGAATCTTTTCTCACGGATTCAGGTTGCGTTGGAGTATATTCACTTTGTACTGTTGCATAGATCCACATTGTATGTCCATTGGATATGTTCAAATTTGAGTCATTAACACATAGATCCACAGTGTATTTTTAGTGGCTATGTTATAATTTGAGTCATATCGGCATGGATCCATAGTGTATGTTTGGTGGCCATGACCTGTCTTACTTGACATGGATCTTCGCATGTAGATATTTATGCCCTAAGTCATTTGTATTATGAGTATGGGAATGCCTACCTCAGTGATGATATATTATTGTACTGTATTTCCTTGTTTGTTGGCAGGTTTCCGATCAATTGTTCCTTGTTCCTTACACACACTCGAAAAAGTATTTCAGCTATCACTTTGTTCTAACTTCATACATTGGGGAGCTCTCTGTTACACATTATTTTCATCATCCCTATGACCATTAATGATGTAAACCTATCTGTTGCCTTCAGAGGGGTCAGTGGCCTGAGTTCCTGAAGAAGGAAGGGAGAATAACTTTTCCTGAGAAAATAAGTTACATTTTCCTTTGTAAAAACCCTATAAAAAAGGAAGTTCCCAGGATGCATTATAGCTAGGGTGCAAGAATGCCTGATTCTCGTAGGATGCATCATAGCTAGGTCGTGAAGAGTTCTCATTTTTCTCTATAGGCAAGGTGCGAGAATGCTTACACATGGGAAAAATGAGCGTTTTCTCAAATCTTCTAGAAGGAGAAACTTCCATGGTGAGGTGGCATCCGAATGGTTTGGATCTTACTCGCTTTCATGATTTAGTGTGATCATCCTAATCTCCTCAGCTTATCCTCTTCATCTTATAAAAGGAGAGGAGCTCTCATGGAGAAGGGCTAAATTGGATTTGGCTTGGAATTATTAACTTGGGTGGAGTGTCTTTGAGTTTTGCCTATGTCAAGATAGATTGTGAATATTATCAGATCTGTGCTCTCATAATTCTTGGAATGGAAGTGTGTGGGGAACGAAGGATAGTTGGAAGAGACCTTACGACATCAATGGCATGGTTGTAATATCTCTTTCACATTTAATATGATACAGTAATATGATTCATTCCTATAAAGCTTGTTGTGTTTTATTTTATGATTCCTTGATCACATACATAGGTTTATATTGATTATATGCTACTACTATCACTTTGGTTGGTTACGTTCTTTTGCAAGATCATCATTGTATAAGTGTTGGAATGGAGCTAAGATGGCGATAGCGTGAGGAAGGGACGTTTAAACGGTATTTCACCTATCCCTCTTTAGTTAGTAAATTCAATATCTAAAACTTAAGGAAAGTGTCATGTTCTGGTGTGTTTTGTTCTAGATCTAGGTGGATCTAGGGAGATCAGTTAGTGTTCGCACCTACCGATTTCTCCGATAATAGTAACCCCCTTCTAGTTGGTGCTAGAGAACACAGAGAGTTGGATATTTCTTCAAGTTGGAGACTATAAATCATGGGGTCATATCCTACTTCCAGTTGGAGTAAGAGAATATAGGGAGTTGGAGATTCCTTCAGGTTGGAGCTTGTAAATCAGGGGGTCATAGCATCCTTTCGGTCGGAGTAGAAGAATATAAGGACTTGGATATTACCTTAGGTTCGATCCTGTAAACTAGGGGGTTGGAGCCTCCTTCCATTTGTAGCTGGAGAATTCAGCGATTTGTAGATTCCTTCTAGTTGGATCTTGTAAATAGGGGGTTGGAGCCTCCTTTTAGTTGCTGTAGGATAGTTGGGAAGTTGGTGCTTCATATGAATGTAATATTGATATATATAAGAAAGCATTTTGTGGTTTTCTCCCTTTTGGGTTTCCATGTAAATTCTGGTGTACTATGTATCTGTGGTTGTTTGTTATGCACTAATGAATGATATTGTTTATGATGAAATAATATATTGAATGCATAAGTGATAAACTATTGAATGTTGTTGATAATGTTGAAGTTTATATGTTGTTATTGAAAGTGGTAAAAAGTACTCATACTGATTCCCCCCCCCCCGTTTCTCAGTATTCCAATAATTTTAGGAGAATTACAATGAGGAGATTGAGTTAGAGAAGAATCTCGAGGTGAAGAACCTTGGAGATAAGGAGCAGCCTATAGTATAAGAGTTGCAACGCATATATTAAAGTGGAGAGGATATTATAGGAGGTCAAGTGGTAAAGCATAAGATGGGATACGGGAGGTATTGAAGCCCATTGGTATTGAGTTACAACATGAGGTATAAGATGTGGTGAGAACATACTAGGAGAGGAAGCAAAAGATGAAGAAGATAGATGAGATAAATATGGTAGTAGAAAGAAATATGGAGAAAGTAAAAGAAGGAAGAAAATTAGTCAACCAATGGTTGTTTATTTATCAACAACCCCATGAGGAAGATGTTATCAAATTTTAACTAAGGGAATCTAATGCAAGAACATCCTTTGGAATCCAACAATATCAAATCAATCAAAATTATTTTCAATTTTGTTGAATGCTTACAGCTATGTGTATCCAACTTCTTCTTTTGTAGTACAATTTTAAATGTTTATGACTTGACTCATAGTCCAATTTATTTTCAAGTTATGAAACTAAGACAACTATGGGTGTGAGAAGATCTTGGCTTGAATAAATTTAAAATATGGACTGATAAACAATATTCAAAACGAAGTAGGTTGACCTTTGATAATTTTGCAAATTGTTATTATAAAGAAACATGGACAATCAAATGTAAAGTAGGAGAGAAAAAGAAGAGGGAGAAACACCCCACATCCCACTTTATCATCCAACTTAAGTCATGGGATCCTCTAAATCCAAATGAAGAGAACAAAGACTTTTCAATTGGGTGAGTGTTATCAGATAAATCGGTATATGCGGACATTAACAGATCTCCCTAGATCCACCTAGATCTAGAACAAAACAGGATAGGACATGACACTTCCCCTAAGTCACAATCATTGAATTTATCATTGAAGAAGGACTAAATGACATACCTTTAGATATCTCTTCCTTATGTCTCTGTTGTCCCTGCTTCTCTTTGGTAGCCTTGAGATATTGGATCTACATTGACACAAATCGACCAAGGTGAAAGTAACAGTAATATATTCAATGAAGACCTAAACATGTGATCAAGGATTCATGTAATAAAATAAGAGTGATTTTATGGGAAAGGGACATGCCACTGTATGTATATTAAATGAAAGAAGAAGATACAACCAGACTGCCTTGATGTCGCAAGATTCCTTTTGGTGGTCCTTCATTCCAACACACACACTCGCTCCACACTTGCATGAAGAAGATCCGTTATGGCTTGATGGACAAATGGAGGCCTCAAGCATCAATTGAAATAGGATTCCTCACACAATTCTGAGTCTATTCTTTCATCAATTCTCTATTCAATATTGCTTAACCTCTTCCTTGAGAAACCTTTCATTATATAGGAAAAGGAGAGATGGTTAAAGGGATGAGGATGATCCCACTAAATCTGAGAAGTCAGTAGGATTCCAACCATGCGAATGCCAACTCATTTTCTAGAAGATCCTCTTCTAGAACCTTCGTAACTTCCTCTTCCTTTTAAGCTTTGAAGCAGGTTCTCACCCTACCTATAGAGCAGACTGTGAACATCTCACAGTCCAAGTATAGGGTTTCCTATGAGAATAAAGGTTTCTCGCACTCTACAATACATGTAGCCTGTGAAATCATCTTAAAAATATGTTTTGTAGAAGAAGACAAAAGTCACTTTTCTCAGGCAAAAGGTCCTTATAAGAGCCTGAACACATAATTGTAGAGACATCACCAGAGTGACCAAAATAATGTGTAACAGAATGCCCCCCAAAGTATGAGATTGGAACTCGTGACAGTCGAAATACTTTGTAAAATGGTTGTGTGTGTCAGAAACAAGGATCGCACCTAATCGGAAACCTGCAAACAATCAAGCATCTACAAAATATAATACCATTTCTGAGGTAGGCATTCCCATGCTCAGAACAAAAATGAATGAAATCATAAATGTAGGCCATGGCCACCAATCATACACTGTGGATCCATGTCGTCAAAATGCTGCATAGCCACCAAGAATACACTGTGGATCTATGTGTTAGAAGACTCAGATTAGGACATAGCCACATGACGTACAAAGTGGATCTATGTGTGAATACAAATCATAAATACTCCAGCGCAACTTGGGCCAAAAAGATGAGACCCAGGGTCTTCAATCCCGTCATCTGAAAGTATGAATCTAGCCATGTGATTACATGTGTTGAAGTCAAACATGGTAGAAACCACTCAATTACTGGTCATTGATGAAAACCGTTAATAAGTGCGAGGGAAATCACCATTGATGTCAATGACTCCCATGGTACCTAAGTACAATCTGAACAAATGTGAATAAATGAGTCAAAGTCGAACACTCGACGAAATCTCTCATTTAGGGACCAATGATGTGAATCCACTGTCGAAAGCGAAGAGACCTACCAATAAGGAATGCAGGTTCTAAGGTACTAAATTATTTCTAAGCCTTATTCCTGGATAGTGAGTTGGATTTGATGGAAAAAGACTCGTCACAGGAGGGCCTTGATGTATCCCCCATCAATGACATGAAATAAGTAATAGATTTTTAGGGTAAATCAAAGTATGAATATGATTTGAAACAGACACAGGGAAGGCCGACATGGTAATAATTGAAAACTACAGATGGCTGATGCAATGGAGGGCTTGTTTGGACTTCTCTTGAACATATGAATGACACGACAATGGTCTTGGCAACATTGACTCAAAGACATCCCAAAATATGGCCTTGTAGTAAGTCATACGAGAGACAAATGGCTTTCTCAACACAGATTCAAATGACAAATAGGGGGTGTCATGTTCAAGAGCGACGCTTACTGCCATTAATAGAAATACCAAAACACATCCCTTTCCCAAAATCCCCCCCACCATTTCTAGCGAGTACCTCTTTATTTTTACAAAAGCTTGAGGAGGATAACATATGCTTGTCGATGTAAGCTCATCCTTTGGATGAGTCCCCCGGAGTATATTTAATGAACCCTAGGAAGGAGTGGTTCGGTCCCATAAAGGGCCTTTCGATGTTTGTTTAACGAGTCCAAATATAGAAAACTCAGGGGTTTTTCATGTTTTGAGAGTCTGAAAAAATGATTAAAGAGAACTCTCTCAGTTCCTTTTTCGTAAATTAGTTTGTTGAGACCAAAAAAGTGATAAACTATTTCTCATTGAACGTTTTCTTCAAATACTTTTATGAGCATGAAAAGAACAAGATCCCTTGGCAATATTTTTGATTTTATGGAGCATGAAAAGAGCTTAAAGGATACTCCCTTATTTTAGTTGTTTTTGTGTTACCATGACGAGTACGAAAAGGCGAGAAAAGTATAGTCGGTTTCATTCTCATTTATTTTCGAGTGCAAGAACAAATGAAGACTGAGCTCGAGGGTTTTCCTACAAAACGCTAAAAAGGTATTTGTACATGTGACGAAAAAGAAAAAATACTCATACACCGTCGTTCGGGATTCTAGGTCATCTATCTGCGAAAAACCATACTCTCAAGACCATTAGGGTTTTAGTTTTTTAAGAAAAATAATATAAATAATATAAAAATCAATGAGAAATAGTAAAAAAGTGAATAAATATGGGTGAAAAGCCCTTTTTACCATTTCATTGTTACTTTGTCAAAAACTTGTCCAACACACCTCTTTTTTTTCACAAATTTCTTCGCTCGATTGTGGGAGGTATAAGTGTTCATTCACCAAACAGTTTTGTCCAGCGAGGTAATCTCCCAATCCTTCAACTTTTTCATGGATTAAAATTGATTTTTATTGGAAAATTTAAGTGTTTGAGTCCATTTTGGGGCCGGTGGGTGCGCTCAGGCATTCTCGCAGGTGGGCCATTCGGGACTTGTGAGAACCTAAGGTTCTCGCAGGTGAGATTCAGTGCACCTACGAGAATCTTATGTTTTGTGCAAGCTTCACCTACGAAGGTCCAAAAAATGGATTTTTTTGCATTTTTTTACTCAATAAAAATTTATGCAAGAGGTTAAATCAAGTTGTTAACTTCCTTCTCATGGTTCCATTGCAGGTATTGATCATCACGATGTTGGAATGGAGGGAAAGAGAACACGAGGAGGATGATTCCATTTCCAGAAATGATCCAAGTACAGTTGCTACCTTCCGGGAATGTGGGAGCTTAAAATATTTTAGGATTCGGGGCATGAGAGCCCAACTCAGGTTATTAGAGTACCTGGTCCACATGTGGGATGTGGATCAATGGGTATTTTATGTAGGGGTCCACACGCTTACACTAGATATTGGGGATATCTATTTTCTGATGAGGTTGTCATGACGTGGATACCATGCTACTCTGACCGGAGGTAGAGGCGGTGAACTTCCTATGCACGAGTTTGTTCACCAATATTGTGTTCCCAAGGTGGAGAGAAGCAAGGGTAAGGTCGCCATCTAGGGTGTCCAAAATATGATCTTGTGGACTATCTTGTTTACCATTGAACAAATGGCCGAGAGCGTTTCTCCATACATGGCTCTCCAAAGCTATTTCCAATATGCAATATAGTGCATAGAGCCTCGGGTTTTCAACTAGTCGGACACGGTTCTCCACAGTATGAAGAGGCAATTAACAAAGTGAAGAAATGGTAACTTGAAGCAGTTCAGGTACGGGTCACTTTTGGTGTCATTCTTCCTTGAGAGGGTCCCACTATTGCGTCTACAGGTAGATTGGGGTTTACTAGCCCCACAGGATCCGAGGATGCTGAGGTGGTGTAACCTCATGGCTTGACACGTAGCAGGACCTATAATAAAATATAATGATTCATTTTTTGACTAGTTGAGGCCCTAGATGCTGATGATCGATGACTATGCATATGCTGGCTTGGATTTTCGAGGAGATCCGGATTTATTTCTGCCTGAGGATGCTCAGTGGGGTGAATTAGGTAAGAAGTACACATTTTGTTCTTTTTTAATGTTTTTTGCAAATTTTATTATAGAAAATGTTTTTATGTCTTTGATCCAAGGACTAATTAAAAATTTCTTTTGATGACATAGATGTGGGGCCGTATCGACCTTAAAGAATGTCTCCCATTTAGAGATGAGGAGAAGTAGCTCCAATAACAAGATGGGATGTTGAGGACTATGAGGAAGTTGAACAAAACTTAGAGGGACTGACTGCGGATGTCCCGGAAATTGCTATTGGGGAGATCCCAAGGCGCTATCAGTGTCATACTGTGGGTGTGTCTCAATATCTTAGTCGACTGCTCTATAGGGTAGACCGAGAAATTGTATGTTACCGTGAGTGTTATCCATGATGATAATTTGTAGAAGCCATGGGCTTCATATATTTTGATATTTTGGTCCTTGGGAAAAAACTTTTTGTAAAACTTTTGATCGTTATATATATGTATGTGGCTTCTACCTGCTTATTTTGTTTTGTATAATACATGTGATGTGTGATTGGTTTTATAAAAGTCTCAGATATCTCTCTAATACATAATTAGCTAAAGCATAAGTCAATTTATTTAGACATCTAGGAATGTATTGATATTTGATATAATCAAAATGACGTTCCAAGAGGCAAATTTGTAGATATACCCGCAATAAAGTAGAACTTCGGATAGCATAGGAATTACTTAACTATAGCATTACTAGATGTGAATCAAGTCGTATAACTAGGCGACGGATACCAAGAGAAATAACTTTAGTCAACAACTCGATGACAGTGCTATATTCTGCGATATTATTGGTCGCACAACTGAGGAAAACACCTCGTAGAATGATAAGTTCATTTGTAGGTGCATATATTCCCCATGCAGCGGAAGCAAGGTTCTGAGTACTACAACTAGTGCCCTCGGCGAAGCCAATGTGGGGTAGCAAAGACTCCAACATCTAGAAACCAAGAACAACGCAAGGTAAGCGGTCGAGGGAAGAAACCAAATAACGAAAAAGCACACTAAAGTAGCACACAAAAAGTATGATACAATAAAATATAAGAACTCATGCACAGATGATCTAAGCATAGTACTTCTTTAAGTAAATCCCATTTCGAGGTTCACTCAAAGGGATACTGTCGTAGTCCACTAACTCGTAGGCTCCTTTCTCCAACACTCGTCTGACGATATAAGGACCTTGCCACATAGCCTCAAATTTTTTGGCTCCTAGCACATCTCGATCTTGTTCATAAAGGAGAACCAAATCACCTTCAGAGAAAACACGTGGCTTGACATGTTTTTCATATTGGGCTTTAACGCGTTTCTTCTAGGTTTCTATAACTAGGGTGGCATCATGACAAGTTTCGTCTAGTTGGATAAGATACAACAGACGTTCTTCTTTAGCAGAAGTGTTTGGGAGAAGTTCAATGTCTAGCTTTAGAGATGGTATCTCACATTCAATCGGCAAGATGGCTTCTAGACCATAAACTAACTGGAAAGGTGTAAAGTTGGTAGCAGACTTAATGGATGTCTAGTAAGCCCACAATGCTGAAAACAACATCGTGTGCCAAATTGTTTTGTGAATCCCTATCATTCGTCGAAGCATGGTAATGAGGACTTTGCTTATTGCTTCAACATGGCTATTGGTCTGTGGGTAATAGGATGTTGAGTTTTCATGGCAAAGACCCAACTTTTCGGTGAGTTATGACATCATAAAGTTTCTAAAGTGGCTACCGTGATCAATAACGATAGCTTGAGAAACACCAAACTGAGCAATGATGTGATTGATTATGAATAGTGTTGCAGTCTTTCCGGTATTGTCGAATGTAGGCATCACCTTGGCCCATTTCGTAAAATAATCTATGGCTACAGTAATGTATCCATGCCCCCTAGCCAAGTGAGGGTGACATGTCATGAAATCGATACCCCATTTCGCAAAAGGTCCAACAGAGTCTACAGGGTGTAGAGGAGCAGGGTGTGATCGTAATTTGTTGTTGTAGGTTTGGAAAGCGTGGCATTTTTTGACAGCGATAATATAATCGTTGAATAAATAAGGCCAAAAATACCCAACTCGTAAGATCTTCTGGGTAGTAGCATACCCAGACATGTGCCCACCACATGCTCTAGAATGACAGTCATTCAAGGCTTTCTCGGCTTCATCAAATGTGAGGCATCGTCGAAAAACAGAGTCAATCCCATGATGATATAGAGTATCACTGAGCATAATATACCGATGGGCTTGGTAACATATGCGACGATGGTCAGTGCGAGACAAATCAGGTCGAAAAGTATGGATATGGAGATATATAAGGATATCCCCATACCAAAGGTCATCGGAACAGATCAGAAAAAGGGATTCATCAGGTAATGAATCCTCTGCTACATTTTTCTGTCTCAGAACAAAGAAGGTCACATATCAATTCGGCAAACACGAAGGATTTCTTGGACTTAGCGTGTTCGAATTCTAAGTCACACTCATGGAGTATTACGATCCATTTGGAGTATTTGGCCCCTAGCAATTGGCGTGTAAGAATGTGCTGCATAGGGTTGTAGTTGGAAATCATAGTAGTCTTGCGTAAAAGGATATAGTGTCAGAAACATTGAGCATCTTAGACGGCGGCCAAGGCCAGTTTTTCAACATGTAAATATTTGGTTTCGATAGTCGTAAGACTCCGACTCAAATAATAAATGACATGTTCATCATGAGAATCATCCTCTTGGACTAGAACCATAGCAACGGTACAGTCCGAGGCTGCGAGATATAAGAAATAATCACGACTGTAATCGGGTGGGAAAAGTAGTGGGGTACGGGTTAAAGTTAGTTTTAAAGCGTCAAAATCTTTGTTGGTAGTAGTATCCCATACAAAATCATAACCTTTCGTGAGCAGTCGAGTAAATCCAAGAGTTAACTAAGCATAGTTTGGGATGAAGCAACGTAGAAATTTTTCCTTCCCTTGCAAACTTTGTAGCTGGCGAAGTGAGAAAGGAGGAGGGAGATTGAGAATCATCTCGACCTTCAAAGGATATACCTATATCCCTTGACGTGATACAATAAATCCCAGAAGTCATCCAGATTCTACACAAAAACCACATTTGTGCGGGTTTAAGTGTATACAGTAAAATCGACATTGAAGGAAAATGGCTCAGAGGTGTGTGGGATGATCTACACGGTGAATGGAATGACTCGATAGGTCATTGAGATATGGTTGGACAATGTTCTTTATATCATGAAAGTCATAAGACATAGCACGTTGAAAAGTTGCGTCGGAATTCTTTAAACCAAAGGGTATTTTCTGGTAGGCAAAAGTGCCCCAAGGAAAAATAAAAGCGGTCTTGTGTTGGTCGGCGGGTACGATGTTGATTTGATTATATCCGGAGCATCAAAGAGAAGATTTCACTCCCAGCACAATATTCAACGATTTGGTAAATGAAGGGGGTGGGAAAGTTGTCTTTAGGACAAGCTTTGTTAATATCCCTATAATCAACGCACACGCGGATCGTACCTTGTTTCTTGTTAACCAGAACAAGATTGGAAACCGAGTCAGTTAGAGCCACAGGGTAAATAAAGCCAGTTTTAATAATTTTCTCAACTTCAAGCTTGATAGCAGCTGCTTTACGTGGGTGGACCAGACGAAGGCGTTGCCAGAAAGGTTTAGCACCCAGGTATGTCTTAATCTTGTGTACAACAATGTCGGGGTCAATACCCAGAATTTCCTCATAGCTCCATGCAAAGACATCATGAAATTATTGAAAAAGAGATTTGTAGGTGACCACTTCATCATTGGAACACGAAGCTCTGATATGCACATTTTCGACAACTCTAGGTTTAATGGATATGTCGAAGGGGATGGTGGGTGAGATATTACTTAAGTTCCCTTCGTAGAACAGATCGTTTGTAGACTTGGGAATGGTAGAAATGATGACAACATTCGATGGAGTTGAGATCCATTGGTAACTCTCAATGGTGTGTTGTTCCAGGAAGAGAATGGAATGATGATGCCCATCATCCCAAGGGGTATCTTCCATGGAAATAATAGACATAATCATCTCGTCTATAGGAAAAATTTCACGGAATGGATCCGAAGATAGATCACCAAGAGAGGGGGTAGAAAGGGTTGCTGATTGAATGGCTTGATAAGCGGATTCGACCGGACTTAAAGGCATTTGGTCACCATAGTGAAGATGATCATCACGGTTGGGTTCTATCCACAGGTCAGAAGACGCAGGGGTTTCTCGAACAGAGGTGGAAATCATGTTTATCGTGGTAACAGATGGATGTGGAATGGAATATTTAAGAAGACCCACACCGACATTTTCATATCCAGGGGGTGTTTTCGCAATGAAAGGTACATTTTTGGTACGTGTATCAGAGTTAAGGAAGGCCAATTGGTCCACCATAATTAATTTTCCCTGATGTGGGAAACGTATGACATGAAAAAGAGTGGACACAATTTCATGCATGGAATCGATCCAACTACGACCATGTAGAAGGTTGTAATCGAGAGGAGCATCAAAGACCTCAACTTCAACGTTGACCATTTTTCCTTCTAACTTAATAGGCAACAAAGGGAGGACACTGTAAGATTTAAACCCAGATCCATTGAAGACTTTGAGCATGTTGTGTGATTCAGTTAAGGGAGGAGAACCAATGGCTTTCCAGTAGGCAATAGACCTGACACACGTCGAGGCACCCTCATCAATAATTGTTCTACAAATGTTCTTGTCAGAGACAATAACTTGTATTTGAAATGCGAGTTGAGGGGGTAACCTTGGAATGTGATCTTCCAAGTCAAAAATTATTAAATTTGTATCCGTAGGGTCGATTCCACCAATAGATTTCAACAATGCCTTTCGTTGTGTGGGAAAACTCTGAAGGACTTCAAGGGCTAACATCGTGACGATGCTTGGGCCAGATCTTCTACAATACTATAGTTTTGGACAACACTCACATGAGGATTGAAAGTAGATTTTCGAACAAAACCCTTCGGGGGAGGGAAAAGAACCGTGTCTAGGATCGATC